>CAUYUJ010021824.1:28081-58898 GCA_963575745.1 Prorocentrum cordatum | reverse complement strand
TCAGACGAAGACGACGACGACGACGACGACGACGACGACGACGACGACGACGACGACGGCGACGGCGACGGCGACGGCGACGGCGACGGCGACGGCGACGGCGACGGCGACGGCGACGGCGACGGCGACGGCGACGGCGACGGCGACGGCGACGACGACAACTAGACTGACACACTGAACGGCGAAAAGAAGCGGGCCTTACGCACGGTGGCACATCGAACCTGCGCCACGGCTTACGCCGACCGCCAGCGTGACACACCGCGTGGAGAAGAGGGCGCTTACGCTAACGTCGGGCATGTCCTCCTACAGGTGGATTCTGACAGAAAAATAACACACACACACACACACACACACACACACACCGAAAATATGCCAAAATAGTTAGAATTCTCGAAAATTCGTCCCAAGACAATGTGTTGACTGTTTTTGAATAGTCCTCCTGTAGAGGGACATGCCCGACATAAGCTTACGCGCGACCTTACGTAAAAAGCTCGCGCGCGAATGCCCCTGCAGTCGACTCCGCGCTTTCCCGCCGCCCATTCATCGCACGAGACGGAGAAGCTGCCGGCATGCGGCCCCCGTGTCCTCCCGGTGCGAGAAGGCCACCGTGATCCTCCCCGTCGGGTTGTGCCCGCTCGGGCCAACGACGGTGCCAAGGACGCCCTGGCGGACCACCTGGCCAGTGCCGCCGGTCTCGCTGACCCTCTGCGCGGCGGCGAGCGAGGGGGGGAAGTGAGAAGGGGCGGGCCTTCTCAGAAGGCTCGGAAGTCCCGCGACCTTCTGAGAAGTGTCCTAAGCCTTCCCCGAAGACACAAGACACCTCTCAGAAGGCGCGGGGGCTTCTGAGAAGGCCTTCTCCGTCTCACTTCCGCCGCCCTCGCTCGCCACCGATCTGCGTGTACTGCTCCCCGGGCCTCCTCCTCCCCTGGTCTCCAGCCCCGGTCTGCTGCCCTGGTCGCCTTCCCTCGTCCCCGGTGGCCTCGTGCACACGTCAGTCAGCACTCACGCCCCGTGTATAGGTACGGCCGTGCCTGGGGCAGAAGAACATCCTTCAAAGAACATGAGACCCTCCGCCCGTCAGACTGAAGAACACTCGAGGGCACCCTTCCCCAGCCCAGGATGCACGAGAGCATCCAACAAACGCGAAGAACAGTAGGGTACCCTCCCCGAAGCGACCTCGATCCTATACCTCGGCCCGACCGTATGCCACGCTCGGCTGACGTCATGCAGACCCCAATCTGGGAGGCCTAGAGGTCGGAGTGTTCGGGAATTCGCGTCGTTTCCGGAGGGTTTTCTCGCCCTGGTTACTTCCCAGCAGCTGCGCCTCGACAAGGGCGTTCCAGGGGTGCCAGGGCCAACATCGTCCCGAACGGCCGCCGGAGGCCCGAATTATGACCCGAAACACCCAATCTGAGGCGATCGCTCTGCCCCGAGATCCGGGCGTCGTAAATGTTTCACGCTGGGCGCTATCGTCACGGACGCGCACGGATCGATCTGACCTGGCTCGAGAACGTAGGAGGTTGGGGTCTGGGGCTCTGGTCTGAGGTTCTGGTCGTGATTACCCATGATATTGCAATTGGTTTGGCGGCGTCGGATCACATGGTGATGCTAGGAACCCATACATCCAATGTCTTGGAACCAGAGACAAAACATATTCAGGCTGGAAAACCGGTCCTGGGGAAAGGATCGGAGCTTCCAGGGGCCACGGATTGAACACAACAAGACATCGGAAGTCTGAGCTTGATATCAGGAAACAGGAAATTCGGGAGACGGGCTTCCGAAGGCGCGGAGTCACCGCTCGGCCGTGCGACTGGGAATTTCGTAGCCAGCGGTCTCCGGCCAGGATGGCGGAAAGTGGAAGCACACAGAAGCATCGGAACACCACTTCGCCAACCCCGCACCAACAAAAATTGCGATCTCGCGTTCGGTACAGATCCGTCTGGAGAGCTAGCATGGTATCATACTGCTCCAATGTCCAGCCGATCATAGGGCACACGGAAGCCTACATAAAGCCACCGCCAGATGACATCGAGCCAAGCTGGTGGCCAATACAAATGAGAAGAGGCGTGCTAAGATCTCCGGTAACTTGTTAACAATATTTCTAGTTCGCGCGCGCGGAGCGGCCCCTGGGGGCCCCCGGACGAAAAGTACCCCGGCAAGGTCCCGAGAGAAGCCCGGGAGAAGCCACCAGACCACTTCTCACCCCTCACGAGGATCGTGGCCTCCGAGGGGGGAGCCGCAATCGACTACCCCCAAGAGCCCCCCAAGAGGCCCTGGGGGCCTCCAAAACGCCGCCAAGGAGCCCCAAGAGACTCCCAAGAGGTCCCCAAGAGGCCCCCAAGAGGCCCTAAAGAGGGCTCCAGGGCCGGCGGCATGAGCGAAGCGATTAAATTAGGTTTGGAATGGCCAAAGAAACGGAAGCGAAAAAGACGGCGATTGGAGCCACAATGTTGCCCGAGACGCACAAGTCCCGCGTTGCCGTGACAGTGTCGCCTCTGTGGTAGCCCCCGGCAACAGCCTGCACGCAGAGCTAAGCAAGGCTCAATGATGCTGTTGCTCACTGCTGCAACCAGACAGGTCATGCACACAGACAGGCATCGGAGAAGCCTCCTCGACTGAACACTGCGCTTGTACGCATCAAGGCTCCCACTCCAGCATAATACACACGGGCATCTACCCAACAAAAGCACATGCCCCACATGCTCTGGACCGCACATGGACAAGAAGTTCGAACCTGCGGTGCAAGATACCCCCCCGGACCCCCAAAATTCATTTGAGGGTGCGGTTGTGGAGAGAGCATGGGTGGACAGAAATATTCGAATCCCCAGACCACCACCGACGCAAACATCAGCATTGATATCGGGGGCCGGGGGTGATGAACATCCCCCTCAAGTGTGCGAGGGCTCGAGTATGTTGTCCATGTGCTGGAGGATGCGGCCTTCGTCTGCACTCCGCAACACGAGTACGAAGGCACACTGCGCCCTCTGCACGCGAGACTGACACACGAGCACTCCGAGGGCAGGCACGGGCACTGCCAGGGCAGCAGAGCACGAGAGGCACTCGGCATGCAGTAATTGCATCGTTCCTGATCCCTGGTGCAGGGAAGAGTGGTCATTGCATTGTCCCTCTCCCCTGTATGGAGAGCAGAAAATCCCCCCCCATGATAAGCACCCCGACGAGCGAGGCCGTTTAGCAAACGCACCCATGAAAGGAATCGGAGCAGGGCGGGATTGATCGTAAACGCTCAGGGCCGTTTAGTAATCGCCAACTGTCGGGGTCGGGGTAGTTTTTCCTCCCTTGACTAGAAAGTTATCCTGGCGAAGGACCCAACCGTAAGCAACTGTAGATATAGCGTTGTGGGTCCATCTTTCGACCGGCCTCCCTATGGGGCCACGAACCGCACATGTAATGGACGCTCTGCAACAGGAGGAGTAAACCGGGAAGGGGCGTGCGGATCCTCGCCCTTTTGCACCTCCTCTCTCCGATTCCTCTCCTCCTCCTCCGTCCTCGGCCTCCTCATCCTCCTCCCCCTTCTCTTCTCACGAGGCAGCGCGACTCCTGGGCCAAGCAACGTTTGAAAGGTGTACCGAAATTGGTGCGGTGGTGCCATGCGAACGCAGCCACTTGGGCCTTCAGTGGAGCTCCCTATGGGGCCACGACGCGTGCGAGTGGTGTGCCGAAATGGGCGCGGTGGTGCAATGCGAACGCAGCCACTTGGGCCTTCGGTGGGGCTCCCTGTGGGGCCACGAGACGTGTGAGGGGCGTGCCGAAATGAGCGCGGTAGTGCCATGCGAACGCAGACACTAGGGCCTTCGGTGGGGCTCCCTATGGGGCCACGAACCGTGTGAGGGGTGTGCCGAAATCGGCACGGTGGTGCCATGCGAACGCAGATCCCTGGGCTGTCGGTGGAGCTCCGTATGGGGCACGGCACGTGTGAGGGGTGTGCCGAAATGGGCGCGGTGGCGCAATGCGAACACAGCCACTTGGGCCTTCAGTGGGGCTCCCTATAGGGGCCACGAAACGTGTGAGGGTGTGCCGAAATTGAAATTGGTGCGGTGGTGCCATGCTAAGGAGGCCATTTGGGCCTTCGGTGGGGCCCCCTATGGGGCCACGAAACGTGTGAGGGGTGTGCCGAAATGGGTGCGGTGGTGCCATGCGAACGCAGCCACTTGGGCCTTCGGTGGGGCTCCTTATGGGGCCACGAAGCGTGTGAGAGGGGTGCCGACATGGGCGCGGTGGTGCCATGCGAACGCAACCCCCTGGGCATTCGGTGGGGTTCCCTGTGGGGCCACGAACCGTGTGAAGGCAGCCGTAGGTCAGAGGCACGCAGGTAGAAGAGGAAGGAGGAAAGAGGAGAGGAGGCGCGGGGCGCTGTCCCTTCAAAACGAGGACCCAACACAAGACGGATGGGAAATTATCCTGGCGAATGACCCGACCATATGCAGTTGTGGACAGCGAGATTGTATGTATTTTCTTCGGTGAAGCTCCCTATGGGACCACGGAACGCTGCACTGGGTGGGGGGAACGCCTGCGGACGGTAGCACTGGGGCCGTCGGTGGAGCTCCCTATGGGGCCACGAAGCGTTGTACTCGGTAGATGAAACCCCAAATTGGGCGTATGGGACGCATGCGGGCTGTCCTGCTGGAGGTGTCGGTGGAGCTCCCTGGGGTGCCACGAAGCGCTGTACTGGGCGGGTGGAAGAATGCCACATTGACAGTATGTGTGTTCTGTGTTGTGTGCTGTGTGTTGTGTGGTGTGTGTTGTGTGTTGTGTGTGTGTTGTGTGTGTTGTGTGTTGTGTGTATTGTGTGTTGTGTGTGTTGTGTGTGTGTTTTGAATGTGTTGTGTGTGTTGTGTTGTGTGTGTTGTGTGATGTGTGTGTGTGTCGTGTGTGTTGTGTGTTGTGTGTTGTGTGTTGTGTGTTGTGTGTGTTGTCTGTGGTGTGTGTGTGTGTTGTGTTGTGTGTTGTGTGTGTTGTGTGTTGTGTGTGTTGTGTGTGTTGTGTGTTGTGTGTTGTGTGTGTTGTGTGTTATGTGTTGTGTGGTGTGTTGTGTGTGTGTGTTGTGTGTGTTGTGTGTGTGTGTTGTGTGTGTGCGGGTGTGTGTGTGTGTGGTGTGTGTGTGTGTGCGTGCGTGCGTGCGTGCGTGCGCGCGCGTGCGCGTGTGTGTGTGTGACGTATGCGGGCGGCCCCAGTGGGGGCTTCAGTGGAGCTCTGTATGGGGCCACGAGGCGCTGTACCGGGTGGGTGAAAATGCCAAATGTGGCTTTCGGGACGCATGCGGACCGTGGCATTGGGGCCTTCGGTGGCCTGTGGGGCCACGAACCGCTGTACTGGGTGTATGAAAATGCCAGATTGGGTTTCGGTGGATCTCCCCATGGGGCCACGAAGCGCTGGGTGTGAAAATGGCACATGGGGTGTGCGGGGCGCATGCGGGCTGTCCCGCTGGGGGGTTCGGTGGAACACCCTATGGGGCCACGAAACGCTGTTTTGGGTGGGTGAAAATGCGAAATCGGGTTTTTCGCGGTGCATGCGAATTGTGGCACTGGGGCCTGCGGTGGAGCTCCCTATGGGGCCACGAGGCGCTGCACTGGGTGGGTCTAGGTTTTCTGGACGCAAGCGAACGGTCCCACTGGGGGGTTCGGTGGAGCTGCCTGTGGGGCCACGAATCGGTGTACCGGGTGGGTGAAAATGCCAAATCTGGCTTTCGGGACGCATGCGGACCGTGGCACTGGGGCTTCGGTGGGCCTCCCTATGGGGCCACGAGGCGCTGTATTGGGTGGGTGCACATGCCAAACTTTGCTTTCGGGACGCATGTGGACGGTCCCACTGGGGGCTTCGGTAGCTCCTTATGGGGCCACGATGCACTGTACTGGGTGGGTGGAAATGCCAAATTTGGATTTCGGCACGCACGCGGACGGTTCTGCTGGGGCCGTCGGTGGGGTTCCCTATGGGGCCACGAAGCGCTGTAGCGCTGTACTGCGTGTGCGGGACGAACGCGGACGGTAGCACTGGGACCTTCGGTGGGGCTCCCTATGATTCCACGAAGCGCTGTACTCGGTGGGGGGGGGGGGCGCATGCGGACGGTAGCACTGGGACCTTCGGTGAGGTTCTCTATGAGGTCACAAAGCGCTATACGAAGTGAGTGGTACGCAGGGAAAAAGCAACGAAACGCTGTACTGAGTGCGGGAATGCACGCCAACAGTAACATTAAAACCTTCGGTGGGGCTCCCTATGGGGCCACGAGGCGCTGTACTGGGTAGGTCAAACGCAGGGAGGAAGGAGGAAGGGGCCACGAAACGTTGTACTGGGTGGTGGGGGGGGGGACGCACGCGGACGGTAACACTTGGACCTTCGGCGGGGCTCCCTGTGGGGCCACGAAACGCTGTAGTGGGTGGGTGAAACGCAGGGAGGAGAGAGGAGGGGGCTACGAAACGCTGTACTAGGTGGGGGGACGCATGCGGACGGTAGCAATGGGACTTGCGGTGGGGTTCTCTATGGGGTCACGAAGCGCTGTACTGGGCGGGTGAAACGCAAGGAGGAGGGGAGGGAGGAGGAGGGAGGAGGAGAGGAGAGGAGAGGAGAGGAGAGGAGAGGAGAGGAGAGGAGAGGAGAGTAACGCGGGGACCGTCTCTTCAAACCGAAAACCTAACGCTACAGGATGGTTGGAAAATTAGCCTGGCGAGAAACCCAACCATACGAAGGTGTGAATACCGCAATTGTGAATACCATGTTCGCCCACGTTCTCTATGTGGCCACGGCTTCCCGCCAGAGCCCGACATGCTCAGAGACACGTTCGCGGCCGTCTTCGCGGGCGCCGACGACGACGAGGACGGCGTACCCCTGACCGAGGAGCAGAAGCAGGAGAGGGCTCTGAGAGCATGAGGGAAGCTGCCACTGGCGCCTTCGGTGGAGCTCCTATGGGGCCACGATCCTCGTGAGAGGTGTGCCGAAATGGCCCGAGGCCGCTATGCGAACCCTGCCGCTGGGGCCTTCGGTGGACCTCCTTATGGGGCCACGATCCTCGTGAGGGGTGTGCCGAAATGGCCCGAGGCCGCCATGCGAGTTCCGCCACTGGGACCTTAGGTGGAGCTCCCTATGGGGGCCACGAAACGTGCGAGGGGTGTGCCGAAATCGCCCGAGGCCGCCATGCGAACCCTGCCACTTGGGCCTTCGGTGCAGCTCCCTATGGGGCCACGATCCTCGTGAGGGGTGTACCGAAATCGCCCGAGGCCGCCATGCAAGTTCCGCCACTTGGACCTTAAGTGGCGTCCCTGTGGGGCCACGAAGCGTATGAGGGGTGTGCCGAAATGGCCAGAGGCCGCCATGCGAGTTCCGCCACTGGGACCTTAAGTGGCGTCCCTATGGGGCCACGAAACGTGTGAGGGGTGTGCCGAAATGGCCCGAGGCCGCCATGCGAGTTCCGCCACTGGGACCTTAGGTGGAGCTCCCTATGGGGCCACGAAACGTATGAGGGGTGTGCCGAAATGGCCCGAGGCCGCCATGCGAGTTCCGCCACTGGGCCCTTAGGTGGAGCGCCCTATGGGGCCACGAAACATGTGAGGGGTGTGCCGAAACGGAGCGGTGCCGAAATCGATGATGGCGATGATGGTGATGATGGTGGTGATGATGATGATGATGATGGTGATGATGATGATGGTGATGATGATGATGATGATGACGATGATGATGATGATGATGATGATGATGGTGATGGGCAGCGGGGGGAGGGGGAGGAGGAGGAGAGGAGGAACGCGGGCCACCGTCTCTTCAAAACGAGGACCCAACACCACAGGACGGTTGGGAATTAGCCAGGCGAAAGACCCAACCATACGCAGTTGTGAATACCGCAAGTGTGAATACCATCTTCGCCCACGCTCCCTATGTGGCCAGAGCTTCCCGCCGGAGCCCGACATGCTCAGGGACACGTTCGCGGCCGTCTGCGCGGGCGCCGACGACGACGAGGACGGCGTACCCCTGACCGAGGAGCAGAAGCAGGGGAGGGCTCTGAGAGCCATGAGGGAAGCTGCCGCTGGCGCCTTCGGTGGAGCTCCTATGGGGCCACGATCGTCGCGAGGGGTGTGCCGACATGGCCCAAGGCCGCTATGCGAACCCTGCCGCTGGGGACTTCGGTGGAGCTCCCTATGGGGCCGCAATCCTCGTGAAGGGTGTGCCGAAATGGCCCGAGGCCGCCATGCGAGTTCCGCCACTGGGACCTTAGGTGGAGCGCCCTATGGGGCCACGAAACGTGTGAGGGGTGTGCCGAAATGGCCCGAGGCCGCCATGCGAGTTCCGCCACTGGGACCTTAGGTGGAGCTCCCTATGGGGCCACGAAACGTATGAGGGGAGCACCCTGCGAGTTCTGCCACTGGGACCTTAGGTGGAGCGCCCTGTGGGGCCACGAAACGTGTGAGGGGTGTGCCGAAATGGCCCGAGGCCGCTATGCGAGTTCCGCCACTGGGACCTTAGGTGGAGCTCCCCATGGGGCCACGAAACGTATGAGGGGTGTGCCGAAATGGCACGAGGCCGCCATGCGAGTTCCGCCACTGGGACCTTAGGTAGAGCGCCCTATGGGGCCACGATCCTCGTGAAGGGTGTGCCGAAATGGCCCGAGGCCGCCATGCTAGTTCCGCCACTGGGGCCTTAGGTGGAGCTCCCTATGGGGCCACGAAACGTGCGAGGGGTGTGCCAAAATGGCCCGAGGCCGCCATGCGAACCCTGCCACTGGGGCCTTCGGTGGAGCTCCCTATGGGGCCACGATCCTCGTGAGGGGTGTGCCGAAATGGCCCAAGGCCTCCATGTGAGTTCCGCCACTGGGGCCTTCGGTGGAGCTCCCTATGGGGCCATGTGAGGGGTGTGCAGAAATGGCCCGAGTCCGCCATGCAAGTTCCGCCACTGGGACCGTAGTTGGAGCTCCCTATGGGGCCACGAAACGTGTGAGGGGTGTGCCGACAGAGAGACATGCGGAAGGCAGAGGCAAGGAGGGGGAGGAGGGAGGAGGAGGAGAGGAGTAACGCGGGGCGCCGTCTCTTCAAAACGAAGACCCAACACCACAGGATGGTTGGGAGAAAACTGGCGCACGAGGGCACCAGGACTGGGCGCACCCGTGAGAAGCACGCCCCTGCACGTCCGCCTCGCAGCGAGGCAAAGGAGCGACCCTGGCGAGGCACCGGGAGACGGCGGCAGGAGGGCAAGGCAGGATGATGCCGTGGAGTACCATGTGGGCCTCCCAAGAGGGCGAACAAATTGGAAAATGAGGGAAGGATGACGGCAGGGGTACCTGTTCCTCCTCCGAGCATCATGCAAACCCTAGCCGACCACTCGGTAGCTTCTTGAACCCCATGCGTCCTGCCACCGATCTTGGAGTACCATGTGGGACCTGCTCTAGGAAAGGGACGTACCGTAGACGGCTCTACCCTTTCTCCGACCTCGCATCGCGCCGAACGCAGCGGCCACGTTGTCCATAGACGCATCCACCCCGAAACGTCTGCGGACATCACGGCACCCAGTGTCTCCATGGACGTGTTTTTTGGCTAGGACGCGAGAACGGTAGGTAGCATCGGCCTCAGACGCTGGTCGTCTAGAAGCAGGTAAACTTGGCCCTTGCAAAAACATGCAGCATCGCAAAAAAAATCGCGACCGGAGGCCTGGACCCCACTTTTCTGCGTCATTTTTCGAGCCAGATCGATCTGTGAGCGTCCTGGGGCCCGGGAGTTGAGCGAAAACGCCCGTGGTGAAACAACTGCAACGCCAGGATCTCAGGCCCTCCCAGGTGATGCCGCACGGCATGCGGAGGCGCTGTTCTGCCCGCCCGCCCGCGAGCGACTCGGCGCGCTGCTCCTCGCGGCGGCCGTCGCGGCGGCCGTGCGGGCTGGCGGGCCCCGTGCTCAGCAGGCGGGACGGTGGGAGGAGTCCTGGAGGGACAGAAATTGGCGGCGCGCACAAGGGGGTAGAGGGAGGGGGGAAGGCTTCTTAGGAGGAGGCTGCTTCTTAGAAGGCGCTGGCCTTACATCTACAGAGAAGGCCCGCGCCTTCTGAGAAGCCTTCCCCACTCTCCCATACCCCCCTCTGCGCGTGGCCGAAAAAAAAGCTACCGATACCGCTACTCTCCAGACCTCTCCAGGGGGGCGCTCTGACCAAAAACTCGAGAGGCGAGTCCAGCCGTGGCGACGAGGAAAACAGCAGCGGTATCCGTAGACTTTCCTCCTCTGAAGTCCTCCCTCATCTCCTTGAGCCAGTCCGGGTCCTGCTTCTCGCCAGGCCCTCGCGACGGCCGCCTGCGGGCGCCGTGCTCAGCAAGCGGGATAGTGGGCAAAGTCCTCCTTCATCTTCTTGAGCCAGTCCGGGTCCCTCCGCTTCCCCTCGGAGGGCGCCGAGGGAGCCAACCCGACCGCCGAGTCCGCCCTCGGATGCCGCGCCAGAGGCTTCGCCGGCGGGGCGCGGCCAGCAGCGGCGTCGGCCCTTCGGGCGGCCGCGCCCGTCGGGGCCGGCGCCGCGCCCCACGAGCGGCGAGCAGGTCCGTACCCGGGCCCTCGCGGTCAGGGTTTTCGGGGGCGCGAGCCCGCGGACGCGCGGTCGTGAGGGGGCCCTGGGACACGCAAACCAATCCGCACAAGTCCCAGGATTCCCCATGTTTTCCCATGTCTTCTGGGGTTTTGTCTTCCCCCCCACTTCCCAGATTTTCCCATCGTTTCCTGGGAGTCGACGGTTCATTGTGTCTGTGTGTGTGTGTGTGTGTCTTTCCCTCCTGAGGTCGCACGGATGCGCTCCGCGCGGGGCAGCCGCGAGCGAACGCCCCGCGTCCACGGGGTCGGGGCCCAGGGGCCCGGCCCTCGGGGCCACGGATGCGGATGCTGCAGGCTCGTGTCGCTGGCTGCCCCAGCGCAGGTCGCCGACACCGCGTGGATCGCTCGACACCCGGAACGAGCGGCGGCTCTTCGATCGCCAGATCGATGCACATGGGCCAAGTCTGGGCCAGTGGCGGCTTTCGGCCTGAACGCCAACGCTTGGGTCGCCGCCGCGTCGACGCGGGAGGCTGCCACCTCGGGCCCGAGCCACGGGGCCTGGCAGCGAGAAGAGGGTGGGAAGGTGCAGCTGCCAGGGGCAGACCTGCTGGGTAGGCCTATGTCGAGGGGCCCAAGGACACACAAATATACACAAATCCCAGGATTCCCCATACTTGTTCCATACATATGTTCTGGGTGTTCGTCTTCCCACCCACTTCCCAAAGTTTTCCACATTTTCCTGGGAACTGACGATGACTTGTGTCTGTGTGTTTCCCCCTCCTGACTATGGGGAAGGGCCTTGGGACAGGCCTGAGACAGGCCCAGGAGAAGGGCCAAGGGGTAGGCACAGGTACAGGGCCGTGGGATGGGCCTATGTAGAGGTCTCCTCCTCCCTTCTCCTCCTCCTCCTCCTCCTCCTCCTCCTCCTCCTCCTCCTCCTCCTCCTCCTCCGCCTCCTCCGCCTCCTCCTCCTCCTCCTCCTCCTCCTCCTCCTCCTCCTCCCCGGCCGCGGATACGGATGTGTGTGCCTCGCCAACGAGCACTTGCCCCCACCAGCGAAGTCCGCCGAAGCACCGAGGGGCAAAACCCTGGCCGTCGGAGCCGCCCCCCCGCGGGGCCCCCGCTCCTCGCCGCCGGCCAGCAGGAGCTCGTAGCAGCCGTGGAGACCTCGGCGTGCCGCCCAGCCCCCCTCGGACACCGCGTCACGGGCGGGAGCTTCTGGAGGCAAGAAAGAAGGAAGAGAGATGAAGATGAAGTCCTCCTCCTCCTCCTCCTCCTCCTCCTCCTCCTCCTCCTCATCCGCCTCCTCCTCCTCCTCGTCCTCCTCCTCCTCCTCCTCCTCCTCCTCAGCGTGCCGCCCGGCCCCCCTCGGCACCGCGTCACGGACGGGAACTTCTGGAGGCAAGGAACCCAGACCCCCTCGCGCTGTGAAAAAATCACGACGGAAGGCTGTTCCCCATTTTCGGCCTCCGGGGGCCCCCGCCGGGCCTCAGGAACGTCAAAAAACGACTCGAGACGAAAAACCGGTCCCGGGGAAGGGGTCCAGACCTCTGGAGGTCGACGCTGTGAAAGAATCACGACGTAGGGGTTCTGGGAAGGGGGACAAGGCGAGCATTGGTCGTGTTCCTCCCACTCCCCCATTCCTCTCCCCTCCCTTTCCCCTCCCCTCTCCATGTTCTCCCTCCTCCTGGCCCGCAGGAGACACACGATCTCGCTGACCTCTCGCTTGCATCCTGAGCGGCAGCACGAGTGATCTGTTCCAGGCGCAGTCGAAGGACTGATTGCTTGCCGCTGCTGTCTCCGTTGTTGCTTGCTCCGCAGCCTGTTGCAATATCGGGGGGTTACCGTGCCCGCGGTCGTTCGGGACGATCTGATCACCCCCGTCGGCGGCGCGCAGAGGGGGGTAGGGCCAGGGGGGAAGGCTTCTTACAAAGAGGCTGCTCCTTAGAAGGCGCCTGCTACACATCTACAGACAAGGCCCGCGCCTTCTAAGAACCAGCCTCCCTCTAAGAACCCCTCCCCCCTCCCCCTACCCCCCTCTGCGCACGGCCGACCCCGCCACGCTCTCGGCGGGGCACAGCTGCTGAGGACAACGACGAGGAGGGCAAGCCGCCGAGGACCGACGAAAACGCCGAACCAAACCACGAGCCTCGAACCTCCAACGCCCGGCCCTTGTGCGCGCCGCCAACCTGCTCCGACCGCTTCCCCAGGAGTGGTTTCTCGACCCAGAATAATTGTTGATGGCCTCGGGGCCCGAAAACAGCCCCCCCCCGTCCCAGAAGCTCAACCACCTCGCGCCGCCCCTCCAGCCGAACTGTTCCGGCCGCTTCCCCAGGGTTCGTTTCGTCCCAGGACAGATCTCGATGGCCCCCAAGTGTTTTGATAGTAAATGTGCGCCTACAGAGCTCATATTAAGACGCAGAGGCCCTCCTATTTGTCTACAGGTGCGAAAAATCTGCTTTCTCAAAATGAATGGTCAAATATCTTTCAAATAATGGCAAAACCGACCAAAAGTTAACACTTTGTCCTTTCTGGCCCCCGGGCCCGCAAGCCGCCCCCCGAGGGCAGAGAACGAGGAAAAACGCCCGCGGAACAAAGGCATGCCGCCGGAGGTCTGGTGTACCGGCTCGGCCGCCCGCGCCACTGCCCTGTGCGCGCCGCCAACCGGTTCGGAGCGCCTTCCCCGAGGGGGAGGTCCGTCCATGCACAGCGCTTGAGGTCCCCGAGGGCCCGAAGACGGCCCCCGAGGGCCGAGATCGAGGAAAAGCCGCCGGCTGACAAAATCATCGCGTCGGAGATCTGGCACCTGTCGTTCTTCAGTCCGATACCCCATGGAGACAGTTTTTCGCCCCAGATCCATGTTGGATGGCGACGGGATCCGAGAATGGATCCAGACGGGCCGAAAACGAGGACGCATCGCTTGCGACATATACAAGGAAAAAATGTTGAGGCCCACATAGACGGAGCAAGCGACATAAAGATACGGTCTCCTTACAAAATCGCCTCACCTGGGGCCAAGCCTCCCCTCCACCTCCACCATATCCTCGCCCTCGCTCTCCTGAGCCCCCTACCTCCTCATCGCTTGTCGCCCTCGTCCTCCTCCTGGTCCTCCTGCTCCGTCAGCTCCTGCTCCTGCTCCTGCTTCTGCTCCTGCTCCTGCTCCTGCTCCTCCTGACCCTCCCCCCCTTCCTCCTCATGAATCCTCCTCCTCCTCCTCCTCCTCCTCCTCCTCCTCGCCCTCGCCCCCTCTACCTCCTCTACCTGCGACCCGCTCTGCCGCCCCCCTCCCCCCCCCCCCCGGAGGCGCGGGGCGCGACGCTGGAACTCGGCGGACGCGGCCTCTGGCTGCGCCTCCCCAGAGCCTCGCGCTGGGACGCGGGGGGGTCACGGGCCGCCCCGCCAGGGGGGGGGGGGGGCCGGTGGGCCCCTCGGGCGCACTCCAGCCAGCGGAGGAGGAGGGTGCAATTCGAGGTTCAAGGAGGAGGAGGAATAGGAGGAGGAGGAGGAGGAGGAGGAGGAGGAGGACAAGAAGAAGAAGAAGAAAAAGAAGAAGAAGAAACAGGAGAACGACAACGGCGAGATCGAGGAGGAATGAGGGTGGAGGGAGCAGGAGGAGGAGGACGACAAACACGACGAGCAGGACGAGGAGGAGGAGGAGGACAAGCGTGGCTGACGCGGCACGCGGAGGAGGAGGAGGAGGACAGGGAGGGCGAGGAGGGGGACGATGAGGAGTCTCAAAGTTTGCCCTGCTCTGGCCTGCAGAAGTATCTGGGGTTGTCGGGAGTTTATTGGAACCCCCCAAAGACCTCTGGAAGGGGAAGGCGAGGAAAACGAGAAAAGAACGCAGAGAGGGAACCCGACGCAAAGGCAACCTGCAAAAGGCTGGCCAGCCACATTTGCCAAGGACTGGCCGGTAAGAGAGGGCGCAGGTGCAACAGTGGAGGAGCACCTCGTCCTTGTTACGGGCGGCGGCCGCAAGAACGGCGTCTTCCGCTGCCCTCGCGCGCACCGCCGTGCCGAGCATCGCGAAGTGCCGCGGCGCCACGTACGAAGCACCTGTCCATGCTGACGCCGCCCAGATCCTTGACCGCAGTCGCCGCTGCTACTGCTGCGGGGCGCTGGACACCATGGTGACAGTGATCGAGCACTTTCGGGACAAGCCCAACGTCCTGGCAGAGCGACATGCCCACGGCGAGGCGTCGCAGGGCGCACGGATCCAGCAGCGGTGGCCCAAACCTGGCCAGTGAACGCCCAAACTACGTCTGTCCTGGGATACGTTCGGCCTCCCCTGATGTCTGTTGTTCTCGAGAGCTCGGCACAAAGCGCGCTCCAACCGCAGAGACCACAGCACGGCACCAGCATCGTAAGCACTGCAAGCTGTGAGCGCGAAGTGCGGGGCTGAGGTCGGAAGAACCGACCTCACGCGTGCGAGATGGATGGTTGGCCTGACGAGCCAGCCACCTGCACCCACCCAGGCAGCATGATGGAGCCCGCCTCCGTGCTGCTGGCCCCGCCTGCCCCGAGGGCCCCAGGCAACGAGGCAAGAGAGTAGGAAAAGAGATGACGATGAGTTCGTCGATGTGATCACCTAGGGAAACGGCACACCGTAGCGAGCCGAGGCTGCCCTCGGCGCCAGCGATGCTGTCAGGAACTGCTGCTTGGCGTGTCGCGTGCTGCTATGCCCTGCAGGAGGATGGCGTGCCGCCCCGCCTCGCGGGGCGGGAGGCTGGGAAGAGCTCGGGACGTTGCCGCTCGGGGACCGGGACATGGTCAGCGTGTCGCTGCGAAGCGTGGTAGGCCAGAACCGGCGGAGCGACACGCTGAGCACAGGTGCCCGAACCGTACGGCGACATCTTTCTCGGAGCACGCCGAAGACGGGCCTCGAACGCTGAAGCGGCTCAAAGTGGATGACCCGCGCCCGAGCGACGACTTGCTGGTTCATTACCCTCCTCCTCCTCCTTCTCTTCCTCCTCCTCCTTCTCATCCTCATCCTCGTCCTCATCCTTCAGTTTGTCGCGGGTGAGGCACCCACACCAGCACTCAGAGAGCTACAATGAGCTCCTGGGTCCTCCTCCTCCTCCTCCTCCTCCTCCTCCGTTCTCTTTCTTGTAAATAAATCCTCCCTGTTGCACCCGAGGCTGATCGGAAGGGCGGGCCAGCGTTCTGCTTGAAACTTCCCTGACCATTCATGATCCTTAAGATTATGAGTTTGCAATAGCTTCACTCATGGGGCGCATGGTTTCCAAAATGTGGCTCTGCCTTAGCGTCGCGCGCATGCGTCTGCAAAACTTACAAGTGCTTGACGGATTGAGGGTGGGCCGTTTCTAAAATGTGGCTCTCCCCTCAGCCTCGCGCATACTCGTCTTAAACATTCGGAAGAGCTTCACGGATTGAGGGCGGGCGGTTTTCAAAATGGGGCTCTCGTTTTAGCGCCGCGTACATTCGTAACACACACCTCTAGGAGCTTCACGGATTGAGGGCGGGCCGTTTTCAAAATGGGGCTCTCGCCTCAGCGCCGCGCACATTCGTCTAAAAACTTGCAACATCTTCACGGATTGAGGGCGGCTCCTTTTCAACATGTGGCTCTCGCCCTACCGCCGCGCACACTCGTCTGAAACATTCGCAAGATGTTCACGTATTCCCATGGTCAACGTACCAGACATGGCGTTCTGGAACGATTCTGGATTGTCAGGGCGAAACCGTTACGTTGACTCGCGATGCTGAAGTCGCAGGAATTGTGTGTTCGCGCGGTTCAAGACCGTCAAGACGCAACAGTCAAGTTAATTCCTGGCGTTGGGTTCCCGATAATGGCGTTTTGGCATGCCTCAAGATCTTCAAACGGTTGTCTCCCAACGGGGCAGTTCCCTCAGTGGATCTGAATCCTTCCGGGGGCCTTTGAAGAGGGAGCTTGGAGGGAGGGTATATTCCAACATCGTTGATGAGACTTAGGTTTGGACTGGTCCCCTCCTCCTCCTCCTCCTCCTCCTCCTCCTCCTCCTCCTCCTCATTTTCCTTCTCCTCCTTCTCTAACCTCCCTCCCTCCTTCCTTCCTCCCTTCCTCCTCATGCTTCCTCCCCCTCCTCCTCCCTCCTCATCCCTGCAACGTCCTCCCTCCTCCATTCTCCCTCTTCCCCCCCCCAACTCCCTCCTCCCTCCTACCTCCTCCCATCCTGCCTCAGCCCTCCTCCCTCCTCCCCCCTTCCCTCGCCCTCTCGTCCCTCATCCTCCCCACTCCTCCTCGGCCTCCTCGTCCTCCTCGTCCTCCCCCTCCTCCCCAAACCGCTGCGGCGGACTCGGAGTGTGGCCCGTGGATGCGCCCCCTGCAGAGCCGGGAGGCGCCCTTGCCCCCCGGGGGGCACAGGCTCCCCCGTGCCAGGGCGCCAGGCTTGGGTCGGTCCGGTCCCCCGACAGGCGGATCTTGGACGAAAGATGTGAAAACAGAATCAAGAATACCCCAGCAGAGTCAAAAGCAGTCGAAGATTCGCCCCCTGACGATTTCTAGACTATTCTTGGACGTTCCCCCCGTAGAGGGACCTGCCCGACTCGACGCCAGGCCGCTCCGAGCCCCGCGCCAGGGCGCCAGGTCGCAGCAGCAAGACGAAGCCAGGACGCGGATAACAGCGGGCAGGGATACATGGGTTTAATAATTATAGAGATTAGAGATTTAGGGTTCAGGGTTCAGGGTTTAGGGTTTAGGGTTTATACAAACTACACCAAAGAGAAAACCCAAGCAGTGGATGGTTTGAAATGGGGTCGATAGAGAAATCGAGAAAGAGATCGACCGGGGACCCGGGAACCCGGAATCCACCGAAGTCGGACCGGAACCAATGACCAATTGAACCCGGGGAACCCAGAACCGGGAACCCGGGAACTCAGCCGGCCACCAAAATCGGCGGGACACTTTCGCCAAATCTTTCAATTTCCGTTAGGGCCCCTTCAGTGCAAGCACTGATTGGGGAATGATTTGGCGCAAAAGGACCCCTAACCCTTTGGGAGGCGACCTAAGTTAGGAGGGCCAGGAACACTGGGGCTAGGGGGTCTTTTCTGCAGATGTGTCAGGCCAAACCGCCCAGAATGATGATCCCGAATACGAAGGCGGGGACCTAAGTGAGGCCACGTCTTCACCGTGTTATCAGGGTTAGGGGTTCTATTGTTCGCGGTGAAGAGAATATCTGAGGTCCAGCGTCTCTGGAGGATGTCTCGGGCGCCGCGGCCTTCTCAGAGCATGTTTCTGGAGCGCACTGGGAGCCTTCCGGGACACGCTCTGGAACGGACCTGTCGTCCTCGTCCTGGCCCCGCCCGACGCAGCGGCAGATCCGACCGACTGCGGACCCCCTGGGCGGCCCGGCGTTTGCCTCCGCCAGCGTCCGCCTCGCCAGCGCTCGGACGCCCGCTTCCCGTGCACTGCTCGGCTTCACGCGCTTACCCGACGTCGTGGTTTTGTTCACAACGTCGACCCCCCGAGGTCTGGCTGGACCCCTTCCCCAGGACACATTTTTTCATCCTGAGTCGTTTTTCGACGCTCCCGAGGCCTGGTGAGGGCCCCCTGAGACCGAAAATAAAGAAACATCTTCCGTCGTGGCTTTGGTTGTTGACCGAGGGTCACTGGGTTTCCGCACGATGATCCACGATGCTCCTCGACGGCCCTCGCGGAGAAAAAAGGCACACGTCCGAGCAATGCCAAGCCGCTGGGCCTCTGCCGGCGAAACCGGCCTCGCTGTCTTGGGCATCGCTTAACGGGGGGGGCGATACAGTCGGCCCGTATCATTAGGATGCGCGATAAGGATGCAAAGGCCTTGGACGCCCACTGCGAAGCTTCGCGAGCGGGGCGCGGCCAACGAAGGTGGCCAAGGATGGACCGAGGAGGCAAGGATGCGAGGGCACCCTTGGGAAGGTTGCCCATCCTTACTGTGCGGGTTGATTGCGTTTTCCGCACGATGGTCCGGGATGCTCCTCGACGGCCCTCGCCGAAAAAAAAAACACGTCCGAGCAATGCCAAGCCGCTGGGCCTCCGCCGCCGGAGCCGCCCTCGCTTTATGGGGCGTCGCTGAGCGGGGGGGCGATAAACGGGGGGGGGGGAGAAAAGGTGCACGGGGCGATAAACGGGGGGGGCGATAAACGGGGCGATAAACGGGGGGGGAGGGAAAGGTGCACTGTTCGGGCCCTTGGGGCATCCTTGTGGGCCCGAAGGCGCCCCTTCCGGGGCCCCAGGGGGCCCCTTTTCTGCGGCCCTCGCTGCCCCCCCCTATCTTATTTGCGCAGGGACCGACCGTCCCAGCATTCCTATAAGTCTACCGCGAAATGTTCGTCGAACCCATATATAGAACAAATATTCTTAGAACACAAACCCGATGTGCTAAAACAAGACGGTCTCAGCCAGAAATGCTCTGAAAACCTTTGGTGCAGACCACAGGAGGCTCTCAGAACAGTATTAAACATTACTTGGTGGCCTTATGGGCAAGCCAGGACGCTTCGCCACTGCTCGACTTATCGCCCCCCCCACCCCAATACGCATCGCCCAAACTTTACACGTCGATCGGAAGAAGTAGGTAAAAGCATGAAGTGGGAAGGCGGATAACGCAGATTGGGCTCAGGCCCTCCCAGATAATGACAAGACACAGCAAAAGCATACTCCAGATTTCGTAATATAAAAGGGAGGGGGTCTGGACCCTCCAAGACAAGCCATTTCAGACCTCCCCCGTGGGAGAGCCCTCCAAAACAACGTCCCCAGACCCCCCCGGGCCCTCCAAGATGGCCTGGAAGAGACCCCCCCTCCGAAAGGAGACCCCCCCTCCCTTTCTTACGAAATCTGGAGCATCGGCTCTGGAAGCAGGAAGGCGCTCGAAGTTAGACTGGGCTCTGGGACTCCAGCAATGCCTACTTTCGACGACCGGCGTGTACTGCAGGTCCGTGCCGTGTCGACCCTGGCGTTGGTTCCTGACACCGCGCTGGATCGTTCAACCTTGAACGATCGGCCGCTGCCGCAACGTCCGATCGTTCAACGTCGATCGATTCTGGGTCGCCGGCGGCGTTCAACCTTGAACGCCCGCGCTGGGGTCGCCGCTGGTCGACACGACGCAAACCTACCGTACCTACTTTCGACGACCGGCGTGCACCTCCGCCGGCCTCCGCCGGGGGCCAGGCGCCGCCTGCTCGGCCCGAGCGCGCCCTTTCCCCCTCGGCGGCGAGCGAAGCGGGGAACCACAACGGCGGGCCTCCTCCTCTCTCGTCCGCCTCCGCCTCCACCTCCTCCGCCTCCTCCTCCTCCTCCTCCTCCTCCTCCTCCTCCTCCTCCCGGCGGCGAGCGAGGGGGGGAAGTGAGAAGGACAAGGCCTTCTGAGAGGGCGGCAGGGCTTCTCAGAAGCCCTCGCGCCTTCTGAGAGGATCTCTGTGCCTTCGGGGAAGGCTCGGAACGCTTCTCAGACGGTGGGGGGACTTCCGAGCCTTCTAAGGAGGCCCGCCCAGGCTCGCCGCTGGCTTGTCTCTGGCATCGCACGACCTGTTCAATATTGAACGATACCATCTCTCGGGAGCCCCTGGAGGCTCTCGGCCGTATGGACTTCGCGCCGTGGTCTGTTTCACCTGGACCCCAGGGCCCGAAGCGAGCGCCCAGAGGGCGTGTTCGACACTGAACGCCCGCGCTGGCGAGGCCGCCGCATCGAAGGGCGTAAACCTGCAGTAGCCTCCCCGGGCCCCTCCTCCTCCCACTCTTCCTCCTCCTCCTCCTCCTCCTCCTCCTCCTCCTCCTCCTCCTCATCCACTTCCTCCTCCTCCTCCTCCTCCTCCTCCTCCTCCTCCTCCTCCACTCCTCCTCATCCCTCTTACAGTCGGGGGCTTGACCTAAGGAACCCAAAATAAGGAACGAGGCCCCTTTTTTCCATGAGTTAAACTTCGATTTACGATCGGAAACATAAGGAACACCTGAGGCAAGCTGCGAAATACTAAGGAACGCGGAGCCCCTCCCCGACGAAAAGGGTTCCTTCTTCAGGGCCCCGACTGTACTCCTGCTCCCTCCTCCTCCCTTTTCTTTCTCCTCCTCCTCCTGCTCCTCTTCCTTCTCCTCCTCTTCCTCCTGCCTCCACCTCATCCCTCCTCCCTCCTCGGCGCCCTTCACGCCGATATCCTCCCCGTCTTCCTCCTCCTCCTCCTCCTCTTCCTCCTCCTCCTCCTCCTCTTCTCCTCCTTCCTCCTCCTCCCCCTCTTCCTCCTCCTCCTCCTTCTTCTCCTCCTCCTCCTCCTCCTCCTCCTTTTTCTCCTCCGCCGCCTCGTCCTCCATCCAGTCCCCCCCCCTAGTGCCAAACGACGTGTCCGTAGGCTGGGCCAGGCGGTTCACTTGAAAGTTCCTTGCAGTTCACGGTCCTGAAGCCTATACAAAGTAACAATTACAACAGTGGAGCTCCCGCATTTGCGCCACGCACTTTCGTCTTAAAAGCTTGCAGTAATTACAATTATTAGTTTGCAGTATGGAGGGCCGGCTGTTTTCGCAATGGGGCCCTCGCCTGAGCGCCGAGATTGTTCGTTTGTTGTTTTCATCCGCCACGGCTGAGAGGATGGAGCCTGGCTCGTTTTACACATGGGACTCTCGCCTTAGCGCAACGCCACATTCGTCCTAAAAGCCTGCAGCAGCCACGCGGACGGAGGCTGGTTCGTTGTGAAAATTGAGCTTTCGCCTCAGCGCGGCGCGCACTCGCTTTGGGTCATTACAACAGCTACGAAGATGGAGGACGGCGCTTTGCCAAAACGGGGCTGTCGCTCAAGACTTCCTCGAACACACTTGAGCCAGACACTGGAAACAACGCGACGGCTGCACGGGCTGAAGCGGGCTGGCTCTTGTCCAAAACGGACCTCTCACCAGAGACTTCCTGAGATCTGATTAGCAGAACCTTGCTTTGTGCAACAGTTGCACGGGTGGGGGGCCCGTTCCTTTTCAAAACGGAGCTCTCGCTGGACACTTCACTGAACTGTATGGTCCAACCTTCCCGCAATCCTTATCACTCGCCAGAAGTATTCGAAACAGCTCTTGTTCAAAACTAAGCTCTCGCCTGAATGGCACGGCCATCGGGTGCTAGTCTGTGGAGCGGGGGCGCTTCCTGCAGTGTTAAGGAAGGCTTGCATGGGGGGGACTTGGGCCAACAGAGTGCACTTACGCACGGATAGGGCACAATTGGTTTGCTCTGGTCCTCCTCCTCCTCCTCCTTCTCCTCCTCCTCTTCCTCCTCCTCCTCCTCTTCCTTGTCCTCCTCCTCCTTCTCCTCCTCCTCCTCCTCCGCGTTTGTCTCCCCATCCTCGTCCTCCTCCTCCTCCTCCTCCTCCTCCTCCTCATATTCCTGCTCTTGCTCTTCCTCCTACCCCAAAGAGCTCTTTCTCCTCTTCGTCCTCCTCCTCCTCTCCTCCTCCTCTCCTCCCTCCTCCTCCTACTCCTCCTCCTACTCCTCCTCATCCTCCTCCTCCTCCTGCTGCTCCTCCTCCTCCTCCTCCAACTGCTCCTCCTCCTGCTCCTCCTCCTGCTCCTCCTTCTCCTCCTCCTCCTCCTCCTCCTCCGCCTTCTCTTCCTCCTCCGTGTCCAGACGCGGGCGCAGACGCGGCACCCTGTGCACCAGCTGCAGTGTCAGGGTGAACCTCCTCCGCGGGGGGGGGGGGAACGAGGGGGGGAGCGGCGAAGCGCGGGCGTAGGGAGGAGGGTAGGGGCAGGAGGGCAGGGGACAGGGGGGAGGGGAGCAGGAGGGGAGGAGGAGAGGCGAGGATAGGACAGGGCGGCGGGGGAGGGGGGAGGGAGGGGGGGTGGGGAATGTCGGGGAAGGGGAAAGAGGGGATCGGAGGAAAAAGGGAGGAGGGCCTCAAGCGGCACCCAGAAGGCTGGTCTTGCTCCCCTCCTGTTCCTCCTCCTCCTCCTCCTCCTCCTCCTCGTCCTCCTCAATCCCTTACCCTTATCAGTAACTCCTCCGTGTCGCACCCCCAGACGTGTTTGTAGAGCGGGCCGTGCGTTTCGACTGAGAACCCCTCCTCACTTGTGATCATGAAGCTTGATCGCTGCAACAGCTTCAGGGGTGGAGGGCAGACCGTCTCCAAAAAGGAGCTCTCGCCCGAGCGCTGCGCACGTTCGCTGCAAACCCCATGCACAAGCCTGTAAACTGGAGGGCGGGTCCTTTTCAAAGCTGGGCTCTCGCACCAGCGCCGCGCACATTCGTTTCAGAAGCTTGCAGCAAGTTCACAGACGGATGGCGGACGGCTCGCTTTAAACAACAGGTGTACGGATGGAGGGCACATTGGGTTCAGAAGCTTGCAGCACATTTGTCTCATACGTGTGCAAGAGCTGTAAGGATGGAGGGCAGGTCGTTTTAAACATGGGGCTGTCTCCGTTGCGCAGCGCACATTCGCCTTGAACGCCCGCGCCAGCTCCGAACATGGAGGGCGATTAGTGTTCAAAGTTGGGCGCTGGTCCAGCGCCGCCCACGCACATTCGTCTCAGAAGCTTGCAGCAATCTCACGGATGGAAGGTGGCTCGTTTTCAAAATTGTCATCCCGCCTTAGCGCCGCATGCATTCGTCTCATCATAGTCTGCAACAGCTGCAAGGATGAAGGGCGGGCCGGTAAAACATGGGGCGGTCGCCTTTTGCACAACGCACATTCGCCTTAAAAGCCTGCGCCAGCTGCGCCAGCTTCAAACATGGACGACGGCTCCTTTTCAAAGATGGGCTCTAGGCTCAGCGCCGCACACATTCGCCCCAGAGGCTCGCAACGGTTACATGGATGACGGGTGTTCGTTGCTCATGGTAGGCCTTTCCGTTGAGATTGCTGCACGCTTAAAAACTGGGTGTTCTATGGGTATTCTCTGAAAGGGAAGAAACACAACAACAAACACGAAGGCTGGACATCTGCAACGGCTGCACGGATGGAGGGCGGCTCATTTTCAACATGGGGCTCTCTCGCCCACATGGTCTCTGTCTCTCTCTCTCTCTCTCATTTGTTGTTGTTTTGTTCTCTCTCGCTCTCTCTCTCTCTCTCTCTCGCTCTTCTCTCTCAAAACTTCCTGGACACAACGGCCAGAAGCGGTAGCTTGTGGAACCGTCTCACCGAAATGGGGGCAGCGTTCCTCAGAACGGGGATCTCGCTGGAAACCTCGTTGACCTGTGATGTACGATCGTGCCTTCGCGCGTTGATCATGACTCGCTGGAGGGATGGACGGATGCAGAGCTATCTGCCCCTTCGTTACACGGATCCCTCGCCCGAGCGGCAGGGCCGTGCAGCGCCGGCCTTTCAAACGGGGCGCTTCTGGGAGAGGAGAGGCAGGTTTGCAGGGACCTTGGAGGAGGGAACTTGGGGCAGGAGGGTTTACTGCAACATCGTTGGTGCACCTTGGGCGTACTCTCGTTTCCCTGCACTGGGCGCTGCGAGCCAGAGGGACTCCAACGAGCACTTCTGAGTCTTTCTCCGCTGAATGCGAAGTATTCCCCACACGGTGTCCACAACGCCTCGGTGAACATACAGTCCAATAACTTGGCAAGACTTCGTCATCATCAGCAGCAGCAGCATCATCATCATCATCATCATCATCATCATCACCATCATCATCATCATCATCATCACCATCACCATCATCATCATCATCATCATCATCATCATCATCATCATCATCATCATCATAATCCTCATCATCATCATCATCATCGTCATCATCATCATCATCATCATCATCATCATCATCATCATCATCATCATCGTCATCAGCACCATCATCAGCATCACCAGCATCATCACAATCATCATCAGCATCATCAGCATCATCAGCATCATCATAATACCCATCATCATCATCACCATCATGATCGTCATCATCATCATCATCATCATCATCAGCATCAGTATCGTCGTCATCATTATCATCGTCATCAGTCTCATCATCAGCAGCATCATCAGCATCATCATCAGCATCACTATCATCATCCCCCTCTTCGTCCTCCTCCTCCTCCTCCTTCACCTCCTCCTCATCCTTCTCCTCTTCGCCGTCCTCATCCTCCTCCTTAGCCCTCCTTCCTCCTGCCTCTCCCTCGTCCTCATTCTCCTCTTGCATTCTCCTCCTCCTCATCATCATCATCAGCATCACCATCATCCTCAGCATTCTCATCATCATCTCAGCATCATCATGATCCTCAGCATCCTCATCATCCTGATCATCAGCAGCAGCATCAGCATCATAAGCATCATCATCATCATTCTCATCATCATCACCATGATCATCACCATGAGCATCAGCATCAGCATCAGCATCAGCATCAGCATCAGCATCAGCATCAGCATCATCGTCCTCCTCATCATCATGATCATCTCAGCATCACCATCACCATCATCAGCATCAGCATCAGCATTATCATCCTCATCATCATGATTAGCATCATCATCCTCAGCATCACCATCATCATGATCATCATCATCAGCAGCAGCATCAGCGTCATAAGCATCATCATCATCATCATCATCATCACCATCATCACCATCATCACCATCACCACCATCATCAGTATCATCATCATCAGCATCATCATCACCGTCACGATCACCATCATCAGCATCAGCATCAGCATCAGCATCAGCATCAGCATCAGCATCAGCATCATCGTCATCATCAGCATCAGCATCATCATCAGCATCAGCATCAGCATCATCATCAGAATCATCATCATCATCAGCATCATCATCATCATCATCATCATCATCATCATCATCATCATCATCATCATCATCATCATCACCATCCTGCCTCCTCCTCCTCCTCCTCCTCCTCCTCCTCCTCTTCCTCCTCCTCCTCCTCCTCCTCGGAGCCCTCGGAGCCTCCCCTCCCGCCCTGTCGCCGCCAAGGCACCGCCTCGCCGCCGCCTCGTTGCGCTGGCCGGCGTGCCTATAGGTCTCCGCGGGGCCGCCGCCCCGTGGCGCCGTCCCGTCGCGGCCCCGTGCGTTGCCCGCCGGGGCCCGCACGGAGGCTGGGCGCCGAGGCCGCCCGAGGCCCCCCCTCGGGGGGGCTCCTTCGCCAGCTCCAGGTAGCGCGCCCGCACGGCCTGCCGGGACGCCCCGGGCTCGAGCCCGAGGAGGCGGAGGCAGGCGCCGCGCTCGTCGCCCGCCTGGCCTGCGGAGAGGAGGAGGAGGAGGAGGAGGAGGAGGAGGAGGAGGAGGGGCAGGAGGAGGAGGAGGAGGAGGAGGCAGGAAAGAGAGGAGGAGGACGAGGCGGGAAGAGTGAGGAGGAGAAGAAGGGAAGGAGCGTGCTGCCTCGGGAAAAAGGAGGAGGACGACTTGAGCGAGGGGGGCGAGGAAAAGGAGGACGACGAGGAGGAGGAGAACGACGAGGAGGTGGAGGACGACGAGAAGGACAAGGACGTGTCAAAGATGAGCGATGCGTACTGGAGAGTGTTTCGGCGTCAGATTACACATTGATTACCATGCATTGACTCGAATAAGGCATTCGCCTCAGCACAAGGTGGCACGAGAAGGATAACATCGAGCTGGCAGCGCTTGTTCATAGAAACACATAGAAAACCTGCCACCGTGGCCTCCTGACAGGTTGAGGCATGGTAGAATGCAGGGTGTCCGCAGGTCTTCTAAAGGACCCCTCCCCCTCCTAGTACAGTTCTGCGTGCGTCCCACCTCCCCCTCCTGAGGTATACTGGGCGACCCAGGGACCTTGAAGGCTCGGCAAGGCTTCCAAGACGGCCCATGCAGGCCACCAAGACCGCTAAGAAGGCGCAGGATGCCTCCAGTGCGGCCCAAGATGGCCCCAAAAGGGCAGAGAGGCCCCCCAAACGGCTTCCGACGGCGTCGGACGGGCCAGGGGCCCACCAAGACGGCCGAAGATGGCACTAAGCTGGCCCAAGACGGCCCAGGAGGCCTCCAAGAGGGCCTCCAGGAAGACCCGAAAAGGCCAAAGTCAGTGATTTCCCATTAGTGTTTGAAGGATTGTGGCATTTGCTTTTTTTTATGCCTTCCGACGGCCCGAGACGGCCCAAGTGCCCCCAAAGATCGCCCAAGAGGCCTAAGACGACCCCAAGAGGCCCCCAAGACGGCCCAAGACGGCCTCCAAGACGCTCAAGATGGACTCCAAGACGGCCCAAGGGTCCTCCAAGACGTCCTCCAAGAAGACCCGCAAGGGTCAAACTGGCCTCCAGGCGGCCAAGATGACCTTCAAGATGCCCACGTGTTCCCCGAAGGTATTCCAAACCGATTCGGGGAACACATGGTCCGATAGTTTGGCAAGTCTGGCCTCAACGTTCGGCCACATAGTCGCTTCCAGAAAGACAGGGGGCGGCGGTGATTCGCCGTTGGCGTCTTCGATAACCTGCTTGAAAGCCTGAAGGTATGCTCTGCTCTTCTGGCTTGGTCGAACTTCATGCGCGTAATAAGCGACACCAGGTCTTTCAATGCGCATGCAAGGAAAAGACCCATCAGAGTCGAAAAATCCAGCTGCATACGCATACATGTGTTCAGGCTGATGGTAAAGCTTCTGCATTCGATCTATGTACGATGCTGCCGACATGTCATAAATCTCGTGGGCTCTGCATGCATGCGGCCGATCTCTCAAACAAGACCCGCCGCGGATCTGACCTCCCCTGAGCCGCACATTGATACCGCGTGCTTTTCCCGGGAATAGATGTTGGTGCTCGAGCAATAAGTCCGCCTGTGATCGTTTGATACAATGGCCATAATTACGAAGGTCATCAACAACTGAAGTCACCGTGGATCCTGTCATTATCCATTGGCACACCGGCCGCCAATCCGGATGGTCGACATTGTTGAAACTTGTCGCGCATATGCGACCGCCATACGGGCCGCGAAATCCGCCACCGTACCTACGACACGTAGTGGAGTGTGTCCTCAAGTCGTTGATGATCCCTGGAGTGGGGTATAGAGTACACATTTTATAGAAAGCCATGGGGCCCAAACTTCTGGGCGCTACTGGGCGCTCTTAGAACTCTCGGGGGTTGACACATGACATTCGCCAAGGCCTCGGGGCCGTGGTTGGGAGCCCAGACTTTCGAAATGCTCCACGATGAGCAGAGGGGCACGTCTGACGGCTGGTCGGCTTACGAGCTCAAAATCGTCAACATGCTGCGTAAGCGTGTGATGGAAACATTCTCACGTTCAAAAACAGGGGCCCAGAAGGGAGTCCGCGAACGAACCCTTAGGGGTATGAACGGGAATCCTCTTCTAAGATGGCCCACGGAACCTCAACGCAGCCTCAAGAGGCTCCCCATAGGCTTCCAAAAGGCCCCGACCAGAGGACCCAAGAGGCCCGCAAGCGTGCCCCAAGATAACCCCAAGAGGCTCTCATGTTTCACTGCACCCGTCACCCACAAATCGAGAAAGACCGGATGGGCCGTAGATACCAGATACCCCAAGAGCCCGCGCAACAGTACCCTCGGAGATAGACGCAGCGATGGCAACACATGGCACGATGGTCGATTCTCCCCTCAAGTACAGGATGCTGCCATCAACGTCAAAGAACCCCCCACGCCAAGAAGTATGCATTAATGAACCAGCCAGTCTAGACGGCGCCGATGCATGGTGTAAGCGGGGCACAGTCCCATGAGCACGACGGAAGGTACGAGAGACGAAGGTCAACACCATTCGGCTGGGCGGCAAAAACGAGCCGCCACTGTAGTCATTCTGGAAACACACTTGTACAAGCCAAACTGCTTTAAGGCTGAGCAGCGAGGGACAAACAAGCTGCAGTTACAATGACTACAGACTGTGCAACGAAGTAATTTAAAAAAGGAGGAGCCCGAAGGTCGGGATAGACCATGGACCAAGGTTCCACAAGAAGAATCTGTGCACCGACGCCTGTTCCTCCAATTGGTGGTCAAGCAACTCGATCGCCACGTCCCGAGTTGATACGGCGCAAACTCAGCGGCCCGCGGCTTCCCCAGCAGCTGGCACTCAGACGCGTACCCCCTTAGGCCCAGGGAGGAGCCGCAGCAGAGGGGAGGAGTGCGCGGAGGGGGAGAGGGCGCAGAGGGGAGGGCGCAGAGGGGAGGGGGGCGTAGAGGGAGGGGGGCGTAGAAAGAAGGGGGCGTGGAGGGGAGGGCAGGCAGAGAGGGGAGCGGGGGCGCAGAGGGGAGGGCGGAGAGGGGATGGCGGAGAGGGGAGGAGGGCGCAGAGGAGGGCGCAGTGGGGAGGAGGGCGCAGATGGGGACGATGGCGCAGAGGGGAGTCCCAGGGAGGAGGGCGCAGAGGGGAGTCCGCCGCAGCAGCAGCAGCAGGAGGCCCGCCGCGGCCTGCGGAGCCCGCCGCCGACGCGGCGCGGTGGCAGCCCGCGGGCGGCGCGGCGGGCGGCCGCCAGCGGCACCACGCCCGTGGGGGCAGGCGGGCGGCGCGCGGCGCGGCGGCCATCGCGCGCGGGAGGAGGAGGAGGAGGAGGAGGAGGAGGAGGAGGAGGAGGAGGAGGAGGAGAGGAGGAGGAGGAGGAGGAGGAGGAGGAGGAGGAGGAGGAGGGGGGAGGAGGAGGAGGAGGAGGAAAGCAAGGTGCGCTCGCGCGTCGACTGACGGCCTCGTCCATCCATCCCATCCCTTCCCATGGCGCCGATGCGTCTCTACCCACGGGCGCGTGTCTTAGCCGACCTGCGATTCGCGCAAACAGACCATTTCGTGCTAGGCGCAATCGGGAAAAAGGGGAGCTGCGTGTACAGGAGGAGGAGGAGGAGGAGGAGGAGGAGGAGGAGGAGGAGGAGAGGAGGAGGAGGAGGTGGCGGGAAAGCAGGAGGATGAACGGGAGGAAAAGAACGAGAACGAACAGCAGCAGGAACTGAAGCGAAGGATCAGGAGGGAAAGGAGGACAAAGGGAAGGCGGAGGAAGGGAATTGAGGGAAGGACAGCGATGAGTAAAGACTCGGATTCAAAAAAGTGGCCCGCGCTGGGGTAAGACGAACAGCAGCAGCAGCAGGAACTGGAGTGAAAGGAGCGGCAGGAACAGGAAGACCAGGGGAAAGAGGGGGAGGGGTAATGACGGGGGGGGGCACAATAAAGCACGACTGGGATCTAGAACAGTGGCCCGCGCTGGGGCGAGAGCGCCATTCTGAACGACGGGAACAGAGCGCCGATCCGAAAATGTTGCCCACGCTGCAGCGGGAGCACCATTGTGAAGGAGGGAGGAGGAGGAGGAGGAGGAGGAGGAGGAGGAGGAGGAGGAGGAGGAGGAGGAGGAGGAGGAGGAGGAGGAGGAGAAGGAGGAGGAGGAAGGAGGAGGAAGAGAGGAGGAGGAGGAGGAGAAGGAGAAGGACGACGACGACGAGGAAGGAGGAGGAGGAGGAGGAGGAGCTTGAGGGTCTCGTGCACACAAAGAAGTGCAAGATCGGCGGCGAGGTTGTCGGAGGCACAACGGGATTCGCGATATCTTGTGGCGCTTCGTCAATGCCCACATCGACCCTCGCACGCTTCGAGAGCAGCGGCTCGACAGCTTGCGGGCGCCAACTCTGGTGGACGCGGCGGCGGACGACAAGACCGGAGACGTGCTGGACGTAGTCTTCACCTACGACGGCAGGCGCGTGGCCATTGACGTCGCCGTGGTGGGCGCCCGCGCCGACGCGGCCTGGGTCGGGGCAGCGGCCAGCCGCGGCGGCGGAGGAGGAGAGGGCCAAGCGGCGACGTTCTGCGGGGCTCAACAGTTCCCCGTGCCTGCTCGAGCTGGGCGGCCGCCCGGGCGAGAGTGCGCAAGCGACGGTCCGCATGCTGGCCGTGATGGCCGGCGGCGAGTCGCGCGCCTCGGCGTTGGCCGCTGGCGTCTGGCAGCAGGTCAGTATCGCCGTCCAGGCGTCTGTCGCCTGGCGCATCGCGAGCGCTTATGTCCGCCAGGATTCGCTGGCTTTGGCGGGATCCAGGTGAGGCCTCGCGGCGCCGGCGGCTGGCCTGAGGGTGAGCGCGGCGCAGAAGGCGGAGACAGAGGCGGCCAGGGACGCCGCGGAGACGGAGACGGAAACCTGCCGCAGCATAGGAGGAGAATGAGGAGGAGGCCAGCCATAAGGCCAGGAGCGATGAGGAGGAGGAGGAGGAGGAGGAGGAGGAGGAGGAGGAGGAGGAGGGAGGAAGAAGAGGAGGAGGAGGAGAAGAAGAAGGAGTAGGCAAAGCAGGAAGAGGAGAAGGCCGAGGCAGCAGAGCCAGCAAAGGAGGAAGAGGACCACGACGACGAATTGAAGGAGGCTAGCGGCCAGCCTCAGAAGGCCGAGGCGGCCGAGCCGGCAGAGGAGGAGGGGGAGGAAACGGAGGAGGCCGAGGCGGCAGAGGCGGCAGAAGCACCAGAGGAGGAGGAGGAGGAGGAGGAGGAGGAGGAGGAGGAG
>CAUYUJ010021824.1:10000-22302 GCA_963575745.1 Prorocentrum cordatum | reverse complement strand
GAGGAGGAGGAGGAGGAGGAGCGAGGAGCGAGGAGCGAGGAGCGAGAAGGAGGAGGAGGAGAAGGAGGAGGAGGAAGAGGAGGAGGAGGGTGCTGAGGGTGCTGATGACGCGGACGGGTTCTCCCCGCCCCCGCCGGACGGGCCGTGGTAGGGGGACGAATCGCTCCCTACCCATCACCCGTCGCGGCACGCCATGCCACGAAGGCCCAGCCGCGGCCCCAAAGGACCAGCCCCAGGAGGGGCCCACAAGGGCCACGGACCCACGGAGCCCGAGGCGCGACGGGGAGGGGACGGAAGCGGTTCCCCCCCAGGGCCCATCGCACCCCCCTGTCAAAACTTGGAGGATGAGGAGGAGGAGGAGGAGGAGGAGGAGGAGGAGGAGGAGGAGGAGGAGGAGGAGGCCCCCACGTCCTCCTGAGCAACCCTCAAGAGGCCCAGAGGGCTTCAGGGGCTCCAGAACGGGCACCCTGAGGCCAGAGGGCAGGGGGCACCGACCTTAGCGAGGGCCAGGGGGCACCCTGGCCCTTGGGGCCAGGGGGGCAAAGGAACTGGGGGCCAGAACACCTGGGCCCAGACATGATCGCGTCGTTCAAAAAAATCAGAACGGGAGGTTTTTGGAAGTGTGCGGCCCCTGGGAGCCATCGCAAAGCCTCGGGACCGTCAAAAAACTATTCACGATGAAAAACCGGTCCCAGGCAAAGGGTCGGGATTTCCAGGGACCCCGTATTGAAAAATCAAGACGTCGCATGTCTGGGAAAGTACGATAGTTTCGCACGGCGTCGGCGCACGCCAACGTTTTTCACACCGCATCGATCGTTCAACATTGAATCGATCGCGGCCCCGATCGTTCAAGGTTGAACTCCGTCGGGTCCAGTGGCGTCACCGTATCCTTCGGTGCTTCCGCGTCGCAGAAGTTAACCTTGAACGCCCTCGCCAGCGTCGCCGGCGCGCCATCGCCACATGAACCTACCGTACCAATGCCGCTAACCCTTCCCTCCTTTGGGCCTTTGTTGGGCCTCCTGGGAGGCCCTGGTCGCCACGGCTGGATTCGCTTCGAATCCTGGTCGGAAAGCACCCCAGGGGAGGTCCAGGGAGTAGCGGGATCGGTACCTTTTGGCTTCATCGCTAACAGTGGTTGCACTTATGAGCATTGTTTAACCGACTCCTCTCCGCACAGGCGTGGCCTGGGCCCCACTGGCCGATCTACCCCCTGGATGGAGATCTAGGCTGTTCCCTTCGGGTTTCGACGGGCATATCCCCAACTGGGGTGACGAGATAGTGTGGATCCGGATGGGGATGGGGATGGTGATAGGGGTCGGTGAAACAATTCGGAACTTACCAGTGGAGGCCAGTCCACAAAAACCTTCCAGAAGAAACCCAACCCAGAGACCCCAGGACGTCCTTCGATTTTTGGTGTGAGAGCGTCACGCTCTCCATGGCAAAACCATCGAAATCCAAGAGACCCTGGGCACCCTGGAGGCAAGCAGGGCTTCTTCCCTGTGGGTGCAGGACTGACTGCTTCCATCGGCGGCGCCAGCGGACTCGGGCGTGGGGGGCGCTGGCGACCGGGCGGGCCGGGCGCCAGCGCCAGAACAGCTGGCAGGGAGCAGGGCGGGCGCGGAGGAGGTGACGGGAGGGGCCCGACGAGCCGAGAGGCGGCGCGAGAGCGGCGCGCGCCGGCGGCCTCGGGCACCGGAGGTGGCGTCGAGCCAGAGGTGGAGCAGCAGCAGGGTGAGGGCACCGGATAGGGAACCATCGGGTGCGGAGCCCAGGGGTCTGGAAGCTGGTGGAGCACCAATCGTGGATTGGCCATGGAAATCACCGCCGACCTCATCAAGCAAGGAATCCTCCAGGGTCTGAAGCCCCCCCCCACCACATTCCTTCACGAACGCCCCCACCGCAGGTCCAGGATTGACAGAACACACGCGAAACGCCCTTCAGTGAGAGCTTCTGGGGGCACTCCACGTGCAACGGCGCCGCACTCCGAGTGGACCCCGGCGGGCAGCTAATCGACGTCCAAAAACGACCGAATGTATCCGGAGAGACCCACGCAGATTAGCGAAACCGAATGGGGACTGCACCAGTACACTAGAGTGCCAATGTCGAGTGAACCGGTGCAGAGTTCCTCCGTCGACTTGTCTGGGTGGGCGTTCCCTCAATGCCCAATTAGGAGCTCTTACTCGTGTCGAGAGATACTGGACGAGTCTGGCGAGGTTACGCCCGTTGCCGCTTCGCTGCCGCCTCTAAGCTTGTTCTACGCCTGCTGCACCCCGTGCCCCGCACACATCCACATTGCAGTCACTTCCTGTTTGAGGCCTACGCTGGCCAACATCTCCACCTCCTCTCCCCGTGCAAAATCCAGACGACATGGGGTGTGGCAGCTTTCGGCCTCGTGGGCCCTCACGGGGCCACGGGACCGTCAAGGAACGGCTCGGGATGAGAAACAGGTCCCTGGGGACGACGTGAGCACACACGACCGTCTGGGCCTCTGGGGGCCGGCGTCGTGAAAGCACACGACGCCGGAGATCTGGACACGGCCACTGCCAGGCCAGGGCCCATCCTGGGCCCGGGAGCTGTGTTCGAGTAGGGGATCGACTGCAGAATTGATTCACAGTCGGCCCGTATCATAAGGATGCGCGATAGGGATGCAAGGGCCTTGGAAGGCCGTTTCGAAGCTTTTCGAGCGGGGCGCGGCCAGCGAAAGTGGCTAAGGATGGACCGAGGAGGCAAGGATGCAAGGGCACCCTTAGGAAAATCGCCCATCCTTATTATGCGGGTTGACTGTATCCCCAAATTGATTTTCTCGCCGAAGCCATGCAACAACGACGTTCGCAGAATGCTCGTAAAACGAACATTCTGCGTGCATTCATGGGTTCGGCGAGAAAATCGACCCTGGGGTAATCAATTCTGTCGTCGATCCCCTACTCGAGGTGTAAACGCCCCCCCGGCTTGGCCAGGGAGGCCGCTGGGAGGCAGCACGCGGCTGCGTGGGGCTGCCCTGGGCGGAGGCCTGGAGAAGCGCGCTGCGGCGGGAATGTCTTCCGGAACGCGGTGGAAGGGCTCTCTGCGAGCCCCTGGTGGCCCAGACATCATAGCGTCGTTAACCACCAAAAAAACAGGACGGGAGAATTTTGGTAGTTTTCGGCCTCGGGGGGCCCTGGCCGGGCCTCGGGGCCGTCAAAAAACGGCTCAGGATGAAAAACCGGTCCCTGAGAAGTTCGGGGCGTCTGGGGGGGGGGGCCTCTGGGGGCCCCCATTGGGGGCCTCGTGGAGGCCTCCTGGCGGCTTGCACACCGAGCCTGGCCCAGGGGTGGGCCTGGCCAGGAGCCGCGGCTGCGTGCATACGAGGAAGGCTCCCATGCACTGGTGCCATGTTTGGACCCCTCTTCAGGCCCTGGTTGCATGCGGGTCCCAAGAATATACACCACCACCGCCTCCATGCCCACCCCCCTCTAACCCTCCTCCTCCCCTCCTCTTTCCTGGGAGAGGGATGGGGTTAGGGAGGTGCTGGTGGTGTATATGTGTTGGGCCCCGTAGTTGCACGAGTCCCGCTCGCAGGCTGGAGGGGCTTAGTGCTGCAGCTCCGCTGCCGCGCGCGGAATGTGCCGCAGCGCTGCGCGAGAGCTCCTGTTGAATTTAAGCTACGCTCACCTCAGTGTACGAGAACGGCTCCCATGTACCGTGTCATGTTTGGACCCTCTTCAGGCCCTGCTCCAGCGCAATACGGTGCATAGCTCTGCCTGGCACTGAGGGCCGAGAGGCGATGCACCGTACCACTCCCAGGTCGAGGATCGACGACACCGCGAGACTCGAGAGGCAGTAACGCCATAAGGTGCACACATGTCGTCCGCGGAACACACATCGGCGTCGAGCGAGGGTGGGAAGTGACGTGCTAGGTGCTCTCGAGCCATATCTGACGTCCTACCCGTCCCTCCCATCCCTTACCACGGCGTAGATCTCCTCTCTATTCGCACAATCGGATGTCGCAGCATGGCATAGCATGGTGTTGAAGAGCAACGCGTAGCATGACATAGCATGACGTGGCGACGCCCCAAAGTGGGGGGATTCTGCGGCCCAAAAGATCAACGAATCCACACCGAATGTGGAATCACTTCCGATGGTTTCTCCGGTGGGCATTTTCTAGATTTTTGGGCCTATTTGGAAGGACCGAAAACCATACCGTGGCATGGCACTGGGAATAATGACGCCAGCGCTGCAGTAAGAGCACGATTCGGGACGAGCGGAAGCGCGGAAATGAGGCCAGCGATGCGGCGGGAGCACGGTTCGGAACGAGCGGTAGCCCGAAAATGAGGCCAGCGCTTCAGCGAGAGCAGCGTTTTGAACAAAAACAAACGCGGAAACGCGGAAATGAGGACGCGTAGCCTAACATAGCATGGCGTGGCGACGCCCCACAGTGGGGGGGGGGTTCTGCGGCCCGAACAGTCAACGAATCGACAGCGAAGGTGTAATCACTTTCGATGTTTTTTTCGGGGGGGGGCATTTTCTAGATTTCGGGGCCTAGTTGGAAGGACCGAAAACCATACCGTGGCAAGGTGCAGGAAATAATGACGCCAGCGCTGCAGCGGGAGCACGATTCGGAACGAGCGGAAGCGCGGAAAAGAGGCCAGCGCTGCAGCGGGAGCACGGTTCGGAATGAGCGGTAGCTCGAAAATGAGCCCAGCGCTTCAGCGAGAGCAGCATTTTGAAACAAAAAAAGCGAAAAACCAACTCCCAGGAATCCTGGGCAAAAAACCAGTACGCGGAGGAGGTCGAATATTTCCCCGACGCCACCAGGGGAGAGAGGAGAGTAGCATGCACATGCTGAAATCATGGAAGGAGAAGGCGTTCTCAGAAGGCGGCGGGGCTTCTCAAAGCCAAAGCCCCACCGCCTTCTAAGCTTTCGGTGTCTCCGGGAAGGCCTGGAAGACTTCTCAGAAGGCGGGAGGCCTTCCGAGCCTTCTGAGAGGACCAGCCGCCTCTCGCTTGCCCCCCGTGCGCGCCGCCGAGCATGCAAGCGGACCCACCTCCACTGAAAACCGGTCCCCGGACGCCTCCCGGGTCCATCCTGACTCGATTCTCGACGCGGACATCCGGCCATGGCGACGAGAGGCCTCCCGGGAGGCCCAAGAGGGGCGAGCAACGCGAGGGGCGCCGACGTTGCCTCGACTGGCCCTCCTCCTGCCGTAGGAAGCCAGCAAGCGGCACAAACATAAACGTTTGACGGTCCGCGCGGATTTCACGGATCTGCGTTTAACCTCCCCTCCCGGGCGCGCGGAGCGCGCCAGGGGCGGCGCCGCAGGCGCCGCCAGGGGGCCCCCGCACCCCGCGCCGATCCGAGGAGTCCGCGCGGAACTCCGAACGTGTATGATTATGCCGTTTTGTTTTGTGTTTCAATGCCAGCCATACGCACCCGAGGCCGCTTTTGGCGGACGAAGAACGGTGGAACAGTTCCACCGTCGTTGACGCCAGCCCCAAGGCGGCTGGAAGATTTATGCCCACACGGTGGCGCGTCAAAATACGAACTTCCCAACCGCCCTGCGGCTCGCGTCCCCGACTGCGGAAAAAAGACAGCCGGGCCAAGGACATGAGAACATCCTTCAAGAACATGAGACCCCCCGCCGGCCAAACTGTGAAACGATCAAGGGTACACTCCCCCAGGATGCACAAGAACATCCAACGGGCACGAACCACAGTAGGGTCAGGTCGGGCATGTCTTCCTACAGGCGGATTTTGGAAGAAATGTCAACAATCATCAATGAGAATCAAAACAATCGAAAAAAACACATCAAATCGTCACCATACGTGTTCTACTATTCTTGAAGATTCCTCCTGTGGAGGGACATGCCCGACTTCACAATAGGGCCCCCTCCCCGAACCGACCTCGATCTTACACCTTGGTCCGACAGTAGGCCACCACGGCACGAGCCAAGACGCGGGCCGAGGGCGGGTTTGGGCCAAGAGTTTGCCCGCCCTGACGTCGGCTCCGCCGTGGGTTGGGCGACTTCGCGGGCGGGGCGGATGGTGGGCCCTACAGAAGGGTTGCTGAAATAATAGAGGCCTCCTGGATGGGGTCCGAGTAGATGGTGTCGAAGGATCGCGCCGTATCGCCAATGCATCGCCGATGTATCAGCGATGCATCGGCGACGCATCGGCGACGTCAGCGATACATCGGCAACGCCGGCGTGGTGAAACACGGGCTCCACAGCGAGCCGCATCGCCGATGCATCGGCGATGCGGCGCGATCTCCCGACCACATCTACTCGGACCCCATCTAGAAGGCATAGAGGAGAGTGGGGCCTTACAAAAGGGCTACTGAAAGAAGGATTTATCATCGGCGGCGAGCGAGGTGGGAAGTGAGAAGGGGCGGGCCCTCTCAGAAGGCTCGGAAGCCTACCAGCCTTCCGAGAAGTTACCTGAGCCTTCCCAGAAGACACTGAGATCCGCCGTGGCGAAAACATTGCCCTGGACCCCATCGTTCTGCGCCATCGTTCAAACGGGATCGATATGTGAGGGTCTTGGGGCCCGAAAACAGAGCGCAAACGCCCGGCTCGAAAAAACTTCGACGCCAGGATCCCAGGATCGATCTCGCATACCTCGGCCCGACCGTCGCTCACGATACCCCTCTCTTCGTCCGTTGTAGAGCTTGCACTGCGGATCTCGCCAACCCCGCCCACCCCGAGGCACCGCGAGGCCAAGCGGCGGCGCACCCGCGCGGAGCGCCATGGCGCCAGCGAGGGCCGCGGCAGCCCCCGGGGAAGCTCGGCAGGGCGCGGCCGCCGCTCTGGCCGGCGGCGTGCTCGGGCTCGCTCCCGTCGGCGTCGCTTCGAGCATCATCTGGCGGCGAGCCTCCTCCTCCCCCTCCCCCTCCTCCTCCTCCTCCTCCTCCTCCTCCTCCTCCTCCTCCGCCTCCTCCTTCAAGACCTTCAAGACTTGAGCAGGGTGGTCATACGGCTAGGCATTTGCAATCCCCTGACAGGAGCGCTGCCACTCCCAAGGCAAAAAACAGTGATCGGTAGCGGCAGCCGAAAAGGTACTCCCTTCCCCACATCTTCCTCATCCTTTGAGCTCGAAGCCACGGGCTGCCGCTACCTGACCTGGTCTGGGCTGGCCACGGGCCGCAAAGAGGAGGAACCTCGACAGTGGCGAACGCGGGCACAGCTAGGACCAGAAAACCTTAAACGGGGCCCGGCGGCTCAGCAGAGCTTACACGGGCAGCAGGCCGCGGGAGGGCTATGTTTTCCTCCTCTGGGAGGGCCTGCACATCTTGGGTGGACTGAATAAGTGGCTGCCCCTGGCTTTCTGCAGGGGCAGCAGCACTCGCATCCATCTCTCTGGCCTCCCGTGGAGGCTGGTGGCTGCTCTCCTGAGGTTGCGGCCCAAGGGAGGAGGGGGGGCCAGGGGAGGACCAGAGGAACGAGAGAGGGAAGGCAGGGCCCAACAACAGGGATGTGCCTGGCAAGAGGCCTCGGAGGAGCTTGTTCCTTTCCCCAGACTTCTTTGGGCGGGGGCAATTCTCCAGCAGGCCTTTAGTCTTCTGTGTAGCAAACCTTCCACAGAGAACGCAGAAAATGACAGGCAACTCGCTTCCCTGAATTCGAGCTGAGTGCAGTTGGTGCCCTCTCCCCCCACCCGTGAGCAGAAGCTCTGCTAGGGTTGGGGCTAGGGCTTCACATGGAAATGTGCTCTGCTTGGAGCATCTGCGGAGACAAATACGGCAACGGAAAGCTTTGCCGTCCCAGACAGGATGGTGAGGTTTCCCCTGGGACCTGGGGCGGCGGGCCTTCTTTGGCCTAGCCAGTTGCCCGAACATATCCTTAGGTTTCGGCCACACATGTAAAACGGCACAGGCTCCTATAACTAAATTCTCATATTCAGCTAGAGCCTGAGTGTAGATGTCTATCGTATTCTGCGGCAGGCCGTGCGCTCTCTTTCCCAATCCTGCGAAGTGATCTGCAAGTGAGTTGCCTTTTATATGGAATAAGGCAATCTCATCTTGGGCCTCCCCCTCTGGCAGGTGGGCCTTCACTTTACACATGGCAGGGATGGGTGATGAACCAAGCGTACGCGCAGCTGGCCTCCAGTACCTGGCTTGTGGGGTTCTACCTGCAAGAGCTTTCTCTGTCCAAGTGACAAATTGGCCCAGGGCAGAACAATCGTAGTGATACGTGTTGCTAGCAGGGTCAAGCGATCGGAGCATCGCTAAGGCCACTGTTGCCTGCTCGGCATCTCCAGGTGATTGAGGGAAATCTCGAGGAAGAGGGGAGTAAATCGCACGAAGGAGATTCCCCTCAATGTCGGCTTCCACTGCCGCCACCCCTGCACGAGCTAATTCTGAATTTGAAGGGTTATCACATCCCCCGTCTGTGAAGATAAAAGCCTCTGGGGGGAAATGACATGGGTCGACTGGGTTATTGCTCCTTCGCACTTGGCGTCTTCGCCCAGACTCGGGCCCCAGGGCCGCCACCGATCGACCCAGCCCGAGAACTGCGGCAGAGGGTTGGCGAGAGGTCAGGGCCCCAGCAGCGACTCGTCGCACGATGCTGCACTGTCCGGCGGCGTCGGAACTCGGGGCCCTCGCGTTACAGAGGCCCCGGGGCCGTCAAACAACTGTCGGGGTGAGGGAGCGTTACGTCCTATGCCTCGGGGACGCCCCCCCCCCCAGAATCGAGGCAAAAACACACCGAGGAACAACACCACAGGATGGGATCGAGCAGGCCGAGCAAAACATCAGGCTGAATGAACAACAAAAACGAATGGAAAACGGAGGGGAACCGACAAACATGCCAACAACACAAACCGAGGACAAACAACCAACCGAGGAAACAGAGCAAACACCGAGGGAATAATAAAGACGAGGGAAAACCCAAACCGAGGAACATCAAAATCAAGGAACACCTGAAACGAAGAAAAAGCGTGACGTGGCCTCCAGAAGACGAAAGGTACCACAGACACTCAGCAGCTGTGGCATACGATTGGAATCCTGAGGTATCCTCGGGAATCCTCAGAACACGGTTATATTCCTCAAGATTCCTCTGGACTGTTCTGGACCTCCAAATAACCTTTCTGTAGAATCCTGTCAAGGTTCAGAATGATACCGCAAGAACCCTCATAATCCCCCCGGATGCCTCGGGATTCCTCAAGACTCCTCAGAATCCCTCAGGATGTCTCGGGACTCCTCAGGATTCCTCCCGATTCATCGAGGACCCGACGAATCTTCAGGATCTTCAGAATATTCAGGCTCCCTCTCTAAGCTTATATAAGCAATTCCTTGGTGCTGGACGTGCCCTTCCTCCTACACAGTGCCCTCTGTTAGACAACGCCCCTCCCCAAGATGATGAATAAAACGCAGTTGTGCTAGGTGTGCCCTGTCTCCTACGCAGGCCACCTCTGCTACACAACATCCTCTACTAGACAAGGCCCCTTCCTCAGGCCGGTTTAAACCAGATCCTTGGTGCTAGACGTTCTCCTCCTCCTCCTCCTCCTCCTCCTCCTCCTCCTCCTCGTCCTCCTCCGACTCCCACACAGCTCCCTCTGCTGGCAAGAGAAGGGACGAGAAGGGGAGGGAGAAGAGACAAAGGAAGGAGGATGAAGGGAACGGGAGGGATAGGAGGGCGGGAGGACCAAGGACAGACTAAGTCTAGCACGCGCCTCAGGAATCCTCAAAACCCTTTAGGATCCCTCGGGATCCCGATCGGGTTCCAAAGGGGCCCCCATAGGATCCCGACATGATCCCGAAAGGATTACACTTGTATTAATTAAACTGTTTCTTAAGTTCGGGTTCTCCTCGGTTGGGATTTTTCCTCGGTGTGTATACTGTCCTCGATCCGCGTGTTTCCTCCACGTGCCTTCGTCTCTCAGTTCTCAAATCCTTCCGAGAGTCCCTAACAATTCCAACAGGGATCAAGAAGGCTGACACGAACGTCCAAACTGACTCCTTACGCTTGTTCTGTTTTAAGCTGCTTCCTCGGTGTGCTTGGTTTCCTCGGTCTGGGTGTTTCTTCTGCATGCCTTCGCTTTCCCGAGTTATCAAAACAACTTGCCTTGAGGATCTCTAACGATTCCATTCGGAATACCCAACCAGATGTCAATTCGATTACGTGCGCTTGTTCTTTAGTTTGAGTGTTCGTTTGTGGTGTGTTGGTCCTCGGTTGTTCTCTTCCACTGTGTAAACACATGTGCCCGCGATGTGTGTGTGTGTGTGCTTCTCGGTTTGCTTGTGCTGTTCCTCGGCTTGACTGGTTCCTCGCCTTGGGGTTTTCCTTGGTTTGGGCTTTTCCCTCGGCTTGGGTTTGTTCCTCGGTTTGGTCGATTCCTCGCTTGGCTTTCGCTTGCGCTAGTGAAGAGAGAGAGTCCCGATACCTCAGGTGGTAGATCGAGTAGCGCCAAACCTAGGCGCCACCGCCCGAACCAACCAGTGCGAGCGCGACTTGAGAAGAGAGCCGCGTGAGCGTACAGTCGGACCTAGGACAGAAGAACATCATTCAAGAACACAAGGCTCTTCGCTGGCCAAAACACACACACACAACATCTGAGGGCACCCCTCAGGATGCACACGCACATCCAACAAACACGCATAACCTTAGTGTGCCCTCCCTGGACCTACCTCGATCTTACACGCCGGTCCGACTGGAATCCCCTCTCGCTCCGACCCGCTCCGTAGAAACAGCGCGAGGGACAAACCATGCTCGGGCATGGGATACGTGGCATGTGGCCCAAGGCAAAGGTAACCAGGCGTCGTGAGAGGCGGAGAAGGGAAGACACAGGGAAGAAGCAGCGAGAAAGAGAGAGAGAGAGAGAGAGAGACTGCAAAGAACTTAGGGCCGCTTCGAACACTGCGCTATGTGCAGCACGCAGTTGGTCCTCACCGACTTCCCCTCCGAGCTCGACGCCCGAGTCGTCGACGTCCTCGCCCACGGCGTTAAGAACCTCTGGCCGAGGGGGGGCAGGACAAGCTCAGAAAGAGGAGACGGCGACTGTGGGCCAGGTCCACACGTGAGGGCGCCAACGGTACACCGACAACGACCCTGACTCGGCCCATCGTGCCCCAATGATCAGCGTATCTTCTGGCATAGCGAGGAAGGCATATATGATCCAGACCTCCAGGCCACACACACACACACACCACATGGTGATGCCTTGGGGCCCCACCCCCCGCGCGACGATCTCCTCCCTGCCTGTGGGCGTGGCGTGGTGGACCCCCACCCCTCTGTCGGCGTAGGGTGGTGGGAAGTGCCCGTCGTCGTCGTCGTCGTCATCGTCGTCGTTGTCGTCGTCGTCGTCGTCGGTCGTCGTCGGTCGTCAGTCGTCGGTCGTCGGTAGTCGGTCGGTCGTCGGTCGTCGGTCGTCGGTCGTCGGTCGGTCGTCGGTCGTCGTCGGTCGTCGTCGTCGTCGTTGTCGTCGACGTCGACGTCGTCGTCGTCGTCGTGATCGTCGCGTCGGCGTCGTCGTCGTCGTCCACCCCCCATCCCGTCTGGGGGGGCGGCGCGGGGGCCTGGGACGTATCCCATCTGGGGGGGTCCTGTGAACCCTCGACCCTCGATCGTATTCACCGATCCTGGGGCTAGTCGGCCTGGCGAAGACGTGTAGGCGTGTTGTAGGCTCGCTCAAGCCCAAATCCTGTCGCATGGATGCCAGCAGTGGCCCTGCCCTAACATGCCCCCAGCTTTCCGAGCTACTTTGGAATCTTCTGGGGCCCTCCGGGCCTGGCGAGGTGTGCCCTGAAGGCCACCTGGGTCTCCCTGGAAAAGCAGGAGGGGGAAGGGGGTGATGATGAGAATGGTGGTGGTGATGATGTTGGTAGTAATAACAATTAAAATGATACTGATGACGATGATGATGATGATGCTGATGATGATGATGACGATGCTGATGATGATGACGATGATGATTGTAAGATTGATGATGGTCGAGATGATGATGAGTATGATGAAGATGATGACGGTGAAGATGAAGATGACGATGGAGATGACTATGAAAATTAAGATGATGATGATGATGACGATGATGATGATGGTGGTCATGATGGTAAGGACGATGATGATAACGGCGATGACAATACTGGTGATGATCAAGATGGTGATAGACATATATATATATATACAGTAAGCCTGATGATGAGAGAGGAGGTGATGATGCTGATGATGATGGTGGTGATCATGATAATCATGCTGCTGATGATCATGATGGTGATGATTATGTCGATGATGATCATGGTGGTGACGGATATGATGGCCAGGAGGAAGCAGAAGCTGAGGATTATGTTGATGATGACGACGATGGTGATGATGAACATGTTGTTACTG
>CAUYUJ010021824.1:0-5000 GCA_963575745.1 Prorocentrum cordatum | reverse complement strand
CTGCCGAAACACGGGGGCAAGCGGCCGCGAGTGCACACGGATGCGGGCTCGCGGGGGCGAGCGGCGAGGCGGCGAGCTTGGGGGCTTCTGGAGGCAACGTGCCTCGGGAGCCAGACGGGGGGCCCCGAGCCGAGGCCGCCGGCGCGGGCTCGCAATCGAGAGAGGTGGTGGCGAGCTCGGATGCAGGAGAGCTTCTGCAGCCGAGGTCGCCGCCTCGACACCCATTTTTGTCCGTCGGCGGCGAGGCGGCGGCGGTCCGCACCAGCGAATGGCGATTCGGGGCAACCGGCTGGCGAACTGGCCAGCGTGTAGGAGCGGGGGGACAAGACAGACGAGGCGGCCGCAGAGGGAGGAAGGGAGGAGGGCACTCAGATGTGGAAGGATTCCGCCCCGAGCGCGCTGGCGCGGCCAGCAGCGGCAGCGGAGACCGCGGCAGCAGCCGGGCCGCGGCGTCGGTGCACCCACGGGCGCCGCCTGGACACGCGCACGCAGCACCTGCCTTCCGACTTCGACCGCGAAAGAGGGAACGGGGCTGAACGCGTGGGCACCGCGTTGTACGATGCACCGGCTGCAGAAGCCATCGAACTCCGGCCGCGATGCTGCCTCTCGATTCTGTTAGCTTACACCAATACCTCGCAGATCTAGGAGTCCGGTTGAGAGGAACTCCAGCAAAGGGACACAATGACCGAACACCCCCCTCCCAAACTCAGAGTCGGCACGCGCAGAGGAGACCGCGGTCGAAGTGCAACTCACCAGGCCCACCGCCAACTTTGAACACTGGGGGGACGGGGAGGCGTTGACAGATGAATGTGGCATGAGTTCGAGTAGGGCATCGACTAGAATTGATGTACCCCAAACTTGACTTCTGCGTTGGTTCTACGAACGAATGCGCAGAAAACACATACTGTTTGGGGTAAAGAAATTCTGCAGTCGATCCCCTACTCGACCGCAGGCTGGAACCCCTCCAGGCACTGACGGAAACGCCCGAAACCCTACAGAAGTATCGGACAGCGGACAGCTCTTTCTCATTAGCGAGAAGAGGTCTGGGACCAGCAGTAGAAGAAAGACCAACCTAACCGTTAACTTTGGGAAGTCCGCGTAAATTTCTTGGGTCGGCGCAGGACCCCCGTCCCCACTCCCTGGCGCGCAGAGCGTACGACGCACGAGGGGTGGCGCCGGAGGCGCCGCCAGGGGGCCCCAGCGCAAATCCAAGAAATCCGTGCGGAGCCCAGAAAGTTTATGTTGCGCCGTCGTTTCTCCGTCGAAGCTCGGCGGCGAGCGGGGTGGGGAAGTGAGAAGGGGCGGGCCTTCTCAGAAGGCTCGAAGTCCCCCGGCCTTCTGAAAAGTGTTCTAAGCTTTCCCCGAGGGCGCAGGAAACTTCTCGGAAAGCACGGAGGCTTCTGAGAAGCCCCCTCGCTAGCCACCGAGAAGCAGGGAGCTGCTATTCGGCAAGCGCGCTGGCGGAGCGCAGGCGGAAAAGAAGCCACGGCCCTCGTCGGATCGGGCGTCGCCCCCTGCGCGCGAGGAGCCGAGGGTATCGCTGCCTATGGAGGAGGGGGACGACGACGTTGACGACGACGACGACGACGACGACGACGACGACGACGACGACGACGACGACGACGACGACGACGGCGACGGAGAGGAAGAAGAGGCGAGAGGAGGAGGGAAGAAGAAGGAGGAGAGGAGGAAGAGGATGAGGAGGAGGAGCAGAAGGAGGAGGAGTAGGAGGAGGATGAGGAGGAGGAGGCAGAGGCGGAGGCGGAGGCGGCGGCGGTGGAGGAGGAGGAGGAGGAGGAGGAGGAGGAGGAGGAGGAGGAGGCGGAGGCGGAGGCGGAGGCGGAGGCGGAGGTGGAGGCGGAGGCGGAGGAGGAGGAGGAGGAGGCGGAGGAGAAGGGCGAGAGGCGAGAGGCGAGAGGCGAGAGGAGAAATGCGAGAGGCGAGAGGCGAGAGGCAAGAGGCGAGAGCGGTGAGAGGAGGGGGAGAGGCGTGAGGAGCGAGGAGGACCGATGCGCTGGGCGCCCTGCTCCGCTGTCGGGGGGGGAGCCCGACCCGCCTCCTCGCCGTTCTCGGTCGTGTTGAAGCGCACGGCCACGCGGCTAGATCTGCAAAGGAGGGGGGGCGGGCGGCTTGGGGGCGGAACCCCAGGAGCCGAGAGGCAGCATGCGCGGGCGGGAGCCAGGAGGACGAAAGGAGGACGAAAGGCGGAACGAAGAAAGGCGCAGTCTTCGGGCCGCAGAGGCCCCCTTTGGGAAGCCCACAAGGGCCCCCTTGTCTGCAGCCCTTGCTGTCCCCCCACGTATCGCACCCCACTACGCGGCGCCCCACGGAGGTCTGGGGTGGCGGAGCCGGTAGCCCACTGCTTGCACGTGCCTGGCTTCAAAGGGCCATGGCCACTGCCAAAAGGCTCCCAGGAGGCCCCCAGTGGCGCCCAAGAGGCCCCCAAGAAGCCCCCAAAAGGCCTGTCACGGGTCCTTGCTATTTTTTGAGAGGCCCCAAGAGGCCCCCGAGAGGCCCCCAAACACATCCCTAGACACCACGAGAGGCATCCAAGAAGGCTCTGACCCACAACCCAGGTGGCGGGATGGGCCGAAGGCCACTACATCCGCCGCCCCCTGTGGTCTTGCCACAGGGGTGCGCGGCGCACCAAATTTCTAGAAAGCTTCTGCTTCTCTGGTTCTTTTCTGAAGAACTCCCCGTGAGGTCTCGGCCCAGTCCGCTTGCCACCTGGATGGTTCAGTGTGACGCCCCTCCCGTCAGCTTTTCGCTTAAGATGGCCCCCCCAAGATGGCCTCCAAGACGGCAAGATGTCCTCCAAATGGCCCCAAGTGAGCCCACGATGGCGCCAAGACGCCTTCAAAACGGCCAGTGATGCATCCAAGACGGCCTAAGATGGCTGCAAGATGGCCAAAGACGGCTCAAGAGGTACCCAAGAGGCCTCGAAGACGGCCCAAGAGGCCTCCAAGAGGTCCTCCAGGAAGGCCCGATGAGGCCAAAATCATTGATTCTCCAAATGTGTTTGAAGGATTTAGGTATTTGCTTCAACGGCCTTCCGACAGCCCAAGACGGCCCAAGAGGCTCCGGAGATTGCCCCAAGATCGCCCAAGAGGCCTCCAAGATGGCCCCAAGACGGCCCAAGAGGCTCCCTAGACTGCCCCCGAAGGGCCCCAAGACGGTCCAAGAGGCCTCCAAGACGCCAAGATGTCCTTCAAGACGACCCTGAAGTGCCCCAAGAGGGCCCAAAGACGACCCAGAGAGGCTCACAAGACGGCTTCCGACGGCGTCAGACTGGCCAGCAATGCAGCAAGACTGCCAAAGAGGCCCCCCAAGAAGCCGCCAAAGGCCCCCCCGAGGTCCAAGAAGGCCCTCAAGAGGCCTTCAAGAGGCCTCCGGGAAGCTCCCAGGAGGCCGCAAGAATGACCCAAGAAGCTCCCACGAGGTCTCATCATCCTTCTCCTCATCCTCTGTTGCCCTCCATCTCCTCTTCGACGTCCTCCCCCCCGTGTCTGTTCCCCGAAGAGCTTCCACGACGGCAGGGGAACATGGGGGAACGCATGGCCCAATAGCGTGGCCACATGTGCGCATACTAACTAAAAGGCAGGAGGCGGCGGTGCTTTGCCGCAGGCGTCCTCGACAGTCTTATGGGAGGCGACGGCAGGGGAAGATGGGGGAACGCATGGTCCAATAGCGTGGCCCATATCGTGGCCACATGGGCGTGCACTAGCTAAAAAGCAGGAGGCGGCGGTGATCCGCCGCAGGCGTCTTCGACAGCCTTGTGGAAAGGGGCACGGGGCCACGGGAGCCCACGACGGCACCGCACGCCAGGCCTCCTCGGGGGCCGCGCAGGACGCACCCCGGCGCCCCGCGTGAAGACGCGGGGCAAGGCGAGGGTTCGGAGAACCGTCGGACCAGTCGCTCGTGCATTGCCTCACCGCCACTCCAGGGAATCGAACTCTATACACCGAAGCTTCTCCCGACCCTGCGCCGAAATTCGCACAGGAACGCGGATTATGGTGTATACGGGATCCTGGTGTATACATGTTCCGTTGTTTTCCCAGGACATCGGGGAAAAAGTATACACCACACCACCCCAGCGTCGTCCCCGACCCTCAAAAAGTCCAGGGATTCAAGAAACAGCCCGCCACTGGTAATGTATAACTTTCCAGTTTCCGATCACCGCCATTCATTCCCAGTCATAGCGGCGCCCCGGCGCCCACCTGCCGTGCCCCCGCGGCACCTCGAGGGCCGGCCGATGTTCGATGTTCGATGTTCGATGCTCGATGCTCGATGCTCGATGCTCGCTCGATGCTGGAGGCCTTCCCCGAGCCCTCCAGGAGTGCCCCGTGGCTGCCCCAGATGCGGAGAGCCCGGAAGGGCGGCCCCGAGAGATCGCCCGCCCGCGCGGCGGCCGCTCCACGAGGACCGAAGCGCGGGCAGCTACCGTGACTGCCTGCCAGACCACCCCAGCCTAACCCGAGGACCCGGATTTCGGGTGGGGGGGGGGGTACGGTACGGGTGCGGCCGCAAGAAACCCTCGCAAGAAACCCAGCCCTGAAAACCCGCGCGCGAAGTGCACCGGAGGGGAAACCTGGAGCACTCCGAACGCAGCAGCTCCTTCAACGGCCGCGGGAAGTCGCCGCGCCGCGCGCGGAGCGAAGAAACCCAGGGTACCCTGACGAAAAGCAGATGGTTTCTTGATGCGCGCCCCCACTGTGTACGGAGGGGGGCGCTGGATAAGAGAACCTTGGGCAAGAAATCCAGAGTCTGGAAGCCCGCGGAACCTAAACTGCGGATCGGCAGTGGGCATCGCCGCCGCCCTCCTCAGATAAGGAATTAGTCAGGTTTTGAAGCCTCCTGGGCACATTCCTTAACCAACACCCCCACTGTACGGGTTCCACACGTGTTTTTGCCATATTCCCCGACGCCCCCCCCCTTCCCACACTGGAGATGGAGGGCAAAGCGGGGCCTTCGGGCTGGGCGGGGCCTTCGGGCTGGGTTGG
>CAUYUJ010021823.1:124293-132901 GCA_963575745.1 Prorocentrum cordatum | reverse complement strand
AACTCGCCGGAAGGCTGGCTCAGGTTCTTGAGGGGATTGGCAGCCTTGGATCCTAGAAGTGAATCGTGTACGTTTCTGGCTCTGAAAGCTGGCCCAGCGTTTCCTTAAGAAACTCCTGAGAAGCTGGCCCAGCTTTCTGAATTGATACTTTGCTTGATCCTATTGCGAAGGCTTTACGGCCGGTGCCGCCGACCCTGAAGACGACGAACATGAAAACGAGGGTGAGGAGGAGCAGGAGGAGGAGCAGGAGGAGGAGGAGGAGGAGGAGGAGGAGGAGGAGGAGGAGGAGGAGGAGGAGAGGGGAGGGAGCAGGAGTAGGAGGATGAGGAGGAGTATGATATGAGGAGGAGAGGAAGGAGGAGGAGAGGATGAGGAGGAGGAGGAGTTTGAGCCCCAGGAGATCCTCTTTTTGGCGCGGGTCCATCTTTTTGGCTGCGCTCTTGACCGAGTCCCGAGGAGGAGGACAGGGCCGCGGCCGACGGGCAGGCGGAGGGCGGGCAGGCGGCACGGGGAGCAGAAGGCGGAGGCATCCTGCGGAGGAGGCCCGGGATGGCAACGCGCCGATCGACCAGCTTGATGGGCGTGTGTTTCTACCACCACTCGGAAGCCGGGCGAGGGCTGCTAAATCCGTGGCTGCTAAAATCGACCTCCGGGAAGTTGTCTTCGTCCTTCCGGGACGAAGTCCGTTGACTGTTTCGCGTGCCGCGCCTCATTCCGGGAAGTTTTTTTTTTCCTTCCGGGAGGGCCGTTTTAGCAGCCACGGTTTTAGCAGCTCTCGCCCAGCTTCCCAACCACCACCATAAGTTGGAGGGGGGAGGGAGGAGGACGAGGAAGAGGAGGACGAGGAAGAGGAGGACGAAGAGGAGGAGGCGGAGGAGGAGGAGGAAGAGGAGGAGGAGGAGGAGGAGGACCCCCTCCCCCTCCAACTCATGGTGGTGGTGGTGGTGGACAGCGAGCCCATCACAGCTTGTCACAGAGGAGACAGCGGCCAACGAGGAGTACAGTCAACCCGCATAGTAAGGACGGGCAACCTTCTCGGGCCGGACCTTCTTGGGAAAGGGGGGGGTCGAAATTTGCTGTATGCAACTGGTTTCGGCCTCACCGAGGGGCCCATTCCTCGATACATAGCCGCCTCCGGCGCCAGGAGGCGCCGTGAAAATCAGCTACGTGAGCTGATTCTCAACCCCTCCCTTTGCTATCCCCCCCTTTCGCCCGACCCGACCTTCCCAAGGGTACCCTTGCACCCTTGCCTCATCGGTCCATCCTTGGCCTCTTTCGTTGGCTGCGCCCCACTCGGAAAACTTGGAAATGGGTTCCCAAGGCCTGTGCATACTTATCGCGCATCCTTACTGTACTGGTTGACTGTAGCACACAGGCGATATCGGTGACAGCAGCGACGGCAGCGGAGGTCAAGCTGGCACAGCCGTGGAAGTCAAGACCAATGCAATTTGAAGTGGAGATGGCACGCGAAAGGCTCAAAGGGATGGACAACGAGATGCAATTTGGCCGACAGTAGCAACTTCGAGAAGACCACAACTGAGGAGATGCAACAGGCAAGTCCGCACGAAGACGGGTTAGAATGCAGAGGCCGGAGGAAAACCCCACGGAGGGGAACAACCCATGCCCAACAGCGGTACGCCTCCAGGAGGCCACGGGACTGGGCAAGACTGGAAGCAGGACCCAGCAATAGACCCAGTGCTCCAGGCGGCCCAAGGCTTCATCAGGGACACCCGAGACGCGATGGAGGACCTGGCGAGATGGTGGACACCTGCAGACGCCAAACGAGCGCAGTAGAGCTGGAAGGCAGCATGCGTTCTCCACGTCATGCGCATGCCGCAGAACTGGAGGACGCGCCATCGCGGAGCACTTGCCACAACAAGAGAGCGCCAGCTGGTTGCGCAGGAGATCTGAGGAGATATGCTGAACGGCATGGCTCACCAGCGCACGTATGCGGAGGACTACCGGAGTCCATGCTGTGGAAGGCGGCATTTCGCATGGCAGCAGCAGGGCAGCAGACGAGCACCAGCTCGTGGCGGAATGCCTATGGCCACGCGAGCCTCGCGTAGCAGCGCGACCTCGGCTGGAGCACGCCCCGGCGAGAGGGGGTGCGAAGCAGGCGCAGGCCAGCGAGGCAGCCTTGCTGGCGACATCGGCGGCGGCGGCGGCAGCGAGTTCAGCACTCGATTGGGCAGCGCGCGGACGAGCAAGCCAGCAGCCCTGCAGGGCGCGCCCATGGACAACAGCGCGCAGGCGAACGAAGCGAACAGACGCGGCGCAACGACTGACATCATGCAGCGCACGCCAGGGACAAGGTCGCGATGACGCGAGACCGTTGGCGTGAGCCGTTGGAGATCCGGAGGTCTAACGCGGCAACTGAGCCCAAGGAGATGCGATGCAACGAGCGCGAGCGGACTTCGCAGCAGCAACCATATGAGCATCCAGACTTGTGCCAGACCGCCATTCCTAGGACATACCGGAGGAGGAGGAGGAGGAGGAGGAGGAGGAGGAGGAGGAGGAGGAGGAGGAAAAGGAGAGGAGGAGGAGGAAACTGCTTATTTGGGCATTCTCGGGGCCTCCTGGGTGCCTCCTGCGAGCTCCCCCAAAACTTTTTTGGGGCCGCTTGGGGGCCTTATGTGGCCTCTTGGGGCTTCTTGGGGCCTCTTGGGGCTTCTTGGGCAGTTCTAAAGGCCTCTTGGGGTCCGCCTTGGCGGCTTCTCTAGGCAGTGTTTGTGCCCTCTTGGGGCATCCCACGGCTGTCTTGGGGCCCTCTTCGGTGCCCTTTGGGGGCGATCATTGGGCCCTTTCTGGGCCGACTTGAGGCCCTCTTGGGGGTCTCTTGGGCTGCCTTGGAGCTATTTCGGGGGCCTCTTTGAGGGTTCCTGGGCCGTCTTGGGCGGTCGGAAACCCGACCAGGCGAGAACATCAACCCTGCTCAAGAGCCAACGGAACATCAATGGTGTTGCCCCCCTCGGGCTCTCCAGGAGTCCAGGGGGGCCTCTTGGAGCCCCCCATTGGGCCGTCTTGGGGGCTTCTTGATCTGTCTTGAGGCTGTCTTGGGAGCCCCTTAAGCCGTCCTGGGCCCTCTTGGGCCATTTGGGTATCACCTCGGCTGCCTGGAAAGCCGTCCTGGAGGCCAGGAGGCTCCCCGAGAAGGCCTCAAGACAGGTCAAGAGGCCCCCAGCACGGCCCAAGAGATCTCCACAAGGCCCTCTGGGAGAGTCCGAGAAGGCCAACACCAGTGATCGTCCTCAGGTGTTTGAGGGATTCTGAGGCTCTGGCAAATTGGGGCCCCCGACCGCCCAAAGCAGCCCGAGAACCCAAGAGGCTTCTCTGGGCAGTCTTGTTGCTCTCTTGGAGCGCATCGAAACCGTCTTGGGGCCCTCTTGGGAGCCCCTTGAAGGTCGTTGGGCCCCCTTGAGCCGACTTGGGGCCCTCTTGGGGGTCTCTTGGGCCGTCTTGGAGCTATCTTGGAGGCCTCTGGGAGGCCTCCTGGGCCGTCTTGGGCGGCCGGAAACCCGAGCAGGCGAGCACCTCAGTCTTTCAAACACCGGAGGCAAATCAACGATTTTGGCCCCTCGGGCCCTCCCGGGAGGCCTCTTGGCTTGGAGCCTCTTCGGCCGTCCTCGAGACCCCTTGAGAGCCGTCTTGAGGCCCTCTCTTGAGGCCGTCTTGAGAGGCTCTCGGGTTATCTTGGGCCATATTGAGCCGTTTTGTTGTTGTTGTTGTTGTTGTTGTTGTTGTTGTTGTTGTTGTTGTTGTTGTTGTTGTTGCTGCTGCTGCTGCTGCTGCTGCTGCTGCTGCTGCTGCTGCTGCGTTGTCTGTTGTTGTTGTTGTTGTTGTTGTTGTTGTTGTTGTTGTTGTTGTTGTTGTTGTTGTTGTTGTTGTTGTTGTTGTTGTTGTTGTTGGTGTTGTTGTTGTTGTTGTTGTTGTTGTTGTTGGTGTTATTTATAATCTTTGATTGTTATATCTCTCAATTCGGTGTGGCCCGCTTGTTGGTCTGTAACCATCTCGCTCAAGTCTTGAGGGCCGATGTGGCAGCAGCGTCTCCAGGACCTCGCTGCCAACGGTCTGCTAGCGTACCTCGGTCGGTGCCCAGCGGCTCCGACCTGCCCGACAGCCCCTCCTTGCCCGACGGCGCCATCGCTCACGTGTGGGTCCTGCCCGTCGTGCCCCGCCTGCCCGTCCTGCGTTTGCGGGCCGCAGGTGGCGCCGGCAGAGAGCCCGGCGCGGTGCCCGGCGGAGGCGGCTGCGCCTGACTGCCCGTGGGGCTACTGGCTGGCCGTGGGCGCGGTCATCGGCGTGTTGGTGGGCTGGGCCATCATCCTCTTCATCATCTTGCTGCGTGGACTGACCACGCGGGCTCTGAAGGCCCTTTCGCGATCTCCTTCGACATCTTCACCTGCATCAGCGCCGTTAGCACCAGCTACGCCTAAGAGTATTCGAGATGGATACGTTGGACATTCCAGAACCCCAGGTTCTGGTGCACTATCCAGATGACGCAGGAGGGCTCTTCTGGCACCAGCGCATTTTGGTCAAAAAGATAGCACCAGGGATTTGGATCGCTGCCACTCCCGACTTAGAACTCGTTCGTCACAATCTTTTGGAGCAGCGACATAAGGTTTTGGATCGCAATGCTATGTTCCCCGCCAACATTCGTGCGCAGGTCTACGGCTTCGACCCTGTGCCGCGGGCAGACATCCTAGCTTTGAAGAGGCAGGCGGCGGTGCAGGCAGCAATTTTGGGAGACGGCGACGCCGACATGGAGATCGAGCATTTTGCCTGGGTGATCTCAGAGGCGGGCCACCTCCGCTTCGCGCAGACCCTGACCGACCAGGAGGTGGAGCAGGCCACGCTGGGGCAGACCAAGGGGGTCGCTCTAGTCAACGGCCTGGAGGTCTTCGTGGAGAAGATCGAGGCGGATCGCGCGAAGATCGAGAAGTGGAAGGCCGAACGTGAAGCTGGAGCAGGTGACCTACGCGTGCTGGGTGATCACCGCGACGCCTCAGGTCGTCGCCATCTCACTCTCACCGAGGGCGTCTCCATGATGAGGGAGACCTCATTCGAGGACTGGAACATGCCTGGACCTCGGATCGCAAAGGAGTGGCTTGTTTCTGTTCGAGATGGGCCGGGCGACCTGACCACCTACCACAGCCAGTGGATGCGACGCTCGGGCGTCGGAGAGGGCACAGCTGTGGCCCACATCCACTTCGTGATGTGCGAGATCGTGCGGCTGGCCATCCAGGTCGATCAGTTGGACGTCTCCAACCTGATGAGCTTCGAGCTCGCCATGCGCAGGATCTGCCAGGACGAGACGGCCGTTTCGCGCAACCCTCGTCACCCAGACTACGGCGGGCTCGACATTGTGCTGCACGCTCCGGTCTCGGAGCAGGGCCAGGCCAGCACGGACAGATTCACAGAGTGGGTCACTGCCCGCTTGAAGGAGCGCGCCTCGATCTACAAGCAGACTCGCCTCTGGAACGAGGAGCAGCGCGCCCTGCAGGCAGCCCGCACCTCGGTGGACTCCAGCAAGGGAGGCGGACGCGGCCGCGGGCGTGGCCGCGGCAAGGGCGGCAGGGACGACCAGGAGCAGGGAGGCTCGGGGTGACCGAGGATTTCCGGGCCGAGTCTGAACCCCGAGCTCGGCCCGGCGCGGTCACCCAAGATCGGGGACAGCCTACCAGGTGGAGGCCTTCAAGACGGAGGCATGGGGATCCCTTCCCCTTGCCGCAGTTTTCGCCATCTCAGCTCAGCAAGATGGGTGGCAACTTCGAGCAGCAACAGCGGGCTTCTTTGGCACGGGCTTCGCTCAACCACCTCGCTGCTGCTCAGCCGAATTCAGATTCAGTTTTTCAGGCTCGCCAGCCAGCTCGGGCCCCTACCGCCGTTCAGGACTGGATTCTGGACAGCATCGTGGAGCGCGTCGACGCCGTGGGGCCCCCCCCGCCAGGCCTCACAGCCGAGGGGGCCGCGCGCGAGCTGCTGGCCTCGAAGGACCTGTATAGCCAGGAGCCGAAGCACCTAGCGCCGTTCGACCTGACAAAGCTCAAGGTTGCCAAGGGACGCGCCCGGCCGCGGTCTGTGGCCAACTTCCTACCTCCGTTGGCTGGGGAGATGATTCGTAACCCAGCGCAGTACATAGCGAAGGATGAGGGGGAGATGGAGTTCACACGTCAGACAACTGATCCCATCAAGCCTTACTGGGATCCAGTGCTTCGTTCTAGCCGACTGGAGCGATGGAGGCTGTTCCGAGTGCTGTACGAGCTGGGGCTCATCACGTTCAGGCCCCGACTTCGCGCTCGAGCCGCCTTATTTTTTGTGAAGAAAAAGAAGCCTGGCGAGATCAGAATGATAGTTGATGCGAGGCAGGCCAACGCCTGCCACCGTGCGCCTCCGACCACTCGCCTTGGGTCGGCAGGCGCCCTCGCGGACCTCGACTTCTCCGACGGGGACGGCTCTTTCGGCGGCGTCGGCAGCGTCGTCGGCTGGGACCCCCACGGGAACGAGGCGGACGTCGAGGATTGCTTCTATAACTTTTCAATAGACGGGCTGGCTGAGTGGTTCGGTTTCGACGACCCGCTGCTCGCTGCCACTATCAGGGACACCTACGGCATCAATATTGGCTCTTATTGGGACCCAGATCTCCACAGGATGGTTGCGGCGACTGACGACGTCGTGCTGTGCCCGTGCATGCGCGCCATGTGCATGGGCTGGTCTTGGGCTTTGTTTTTCGCGCAGGAAGCTGTATCAGCTATGACCTCCCGCGCCCTTCGGCCTTGCTCGACTCTGGAGCCGGCCATGGTGAGGGAGCACCTCCCAGCGCCTGACCTCAACGAGTCCGGGGTCATGGGCAGCGTCTACGTTGATAACATCACCGTCTTGGGTAAGACTGCCGCTGTGGCCCGTGAGGCCAGTGCCGCCCTTCGCGACGAGGCGGAGCGCTGTGGTCTCCCCATCACTTGGTCGTACCCCGACGTCGTCACCCATCTGGAGACGGCGGGGATCGAGCTTGATCTGAAGCAGGGGCGCCTACGCAACAAGGCCTCCCGAGTCTGGAGGTTCGACCTGGCCACCCGGGCGCTGCTGGCCCGGGGTAAGATGCGAGGTGAACACATGGAGGTCTGGTTGGGCCACGCGGTCTCCCTGCTGATGCTGGCCCGTCCAGGCTACGCTGCGCTGTCCGCCGTCTACCGGTTCGCGGAGGAGGCCTGGGGCATGCGGACTGTCTTGCCTAGCGAGGTCAGACAGGAGATGCGCATCGTGGTCGGGCTGGTCTGGCTCGCGGAGGTCGACCTGGCAGCGCCCTACGTGCCGCACGTGTACGCCAGCGACTCCGCCGACCACGGGTACGGGCTCATGTACAAGAGGGCCTCGCTCGGCGACTTGCGCTCGGCCTTCCGCTGGAAGGAGAAGTGGAGCTTCAAGCAGCACCTCCGAGGGCCGCGCGTGGGTCTTGTGCCTCCGACTGATGTTGCCGACATGGGGGGTACGGCGACGTGATCGACCGGTCCCTGGACTATGAGATCGAGCCTCGCTGTCAGTCTTCCTCGCCTTGCAGCGGCACGGCGCCCGCGACCGCCTTCGGCCAGTGGCTGCAGCGCCGGGCGGAGGAAGGCTCGCCGTCGGCGGGGGCCCACCAGCCGCGCCGCCGCCGCCGGGAGTGCCACGCCTCTTGGCGTGAGGGCGACCTGGAGGTCCCGCCACCGCAGGCCGGACCTCTTGCGCCACCGCTCCCGGCCGCGTGGTGCGAACCCGAGGGCTTCCGCCTGGTGGCGGCGAAGAGGTGGCGCTGGCCGAGCGAACACATCAATGTGAAGGAGACCCGTGCTGCTGTGATGGGCCTTCGCCATGCCTGTCGCGTCCGCAGCAACTGCGGACGCCGCTTGGTTTCTATCGTCGACTCCATGGTTTGTGTTGGCTGCCTGGAGAAAGGGCGGTCTAGCCGCTCAGCAGCTCTGAACGCACAGTGCCGGCGCGCGGCGGCCTACACGATAGGGTGTAGGGTGCGATGGAGACTTCGATATGTCAACACGAAGTACAATGTGGCCGACGCCCCTTCGCGTCGGTTTGAACACTCCTCTCCCGACAAAGGTCATCATAAACATATTCACGACGAAGCCTCAACAATTTCTACTTCTCCCTCTCCCTTGAGCACTGTGGTGGGAGTGGGCTCGCTGCCTCCTGGTCTCGGCCTCGCAGGGCATCCGTCCGCCGGCGCCGAGTGTGACACACAGCCAGAAGTGCAGGGTTGCGGGCCGCACGCTGAAACAATTCATCGGTCTTCTTGCCCGTCTTCCACTACAACACCTTCGGTGACCAGTCAAGCCGCCGCACCCCCTCTGCGTCTTGGGCATGCTCAACTTCTGAGGCGGGCCCAGCGAGGCCAGGGCTTCCTGGAATTGTTCTCGGGCGAGGGCGGGCTCTCGGAGGCCTTCAAGGAGCTCGGCCTGAAGACCTTCCCCGGGATGGACATCAAGGACGGGGCCCACTATGACCTCCTGGATCCTGTGGTGCAGCTCGTTATCTTACAGGGTATTCGAAAAGGGCTGTTCTGGTATGTACATATGGGTACCCCCTGCTGTATTTGGTCTAGGGCTCGCCACGGTATGGT
>CAUYUJ010021823.1:79293-119293 GCA_963575745.1 Prorocentrum cordatum | reverse complement strand
CCCGAGAGCCCACGAAAGTGGCGACAGTGGCGCACTTCGCAGCACCCCAGGGGAGCCGCGAGGTCTCGGCTGGGTCCGTTTACCGCTCCGCTCCGCCAGGCCTCCCAGGAGCCCACGAAAGTGGCGACAGTTTTTACACCACCCAGCCCCCCAGGGAGCCGCGAGGTCCCCCCTCCCCCCTCGGAGCACACGGGAGAGGCAGGGTCACAACGGGGCTGCACCGCAAGCCGGACGAATGAGAGACGGGAGGAGGAAGAGAAGGAAGAGGAGGCAGGAGGCAGGACGTACAGTCGGGGCGCTGAAGAAGGAACCCTTTGCGTTGGGGAGAGGCTCGGTGTTCCTTAATTGTTTCTCAGTTTGCCTTCGGTTTTCCTTAGGCTTTCAGTGGGACATCGAAATTTAACGTATGGAAAAAAGGGGCCTCGTTTCTTATTTAGGGTTCCTTAGGTCAACGCCCCGACTGTAGGACGCAGGACGCATGAGGGGGAGGACGATGGACGAGTGGAGACCATAGTGCTCTTGTCATAACGACAGCCCAAAGCGGGAGGGTTGGGAGGAACATGACCCATTGCTTTTGGACATGGCGCATCTCACTATATGGCAATCGTTTGGGGGTGGACAGAACTCCTGCCCTGACACGTCGATTAAGGAATTGGCCGTTTTCGGTTCGCGAGAGGGCGTCGCGGCCGCCATTTTTGCGGGTCCGGGTCCGCCGGTTTCGGTCCCAGGCCGTTTTCACTAAGGGGAGGTTTACTAAAGGGAGGTTTGTCCACCGCCGAATATGGCATTTTTCTTGCGTCGACTTCTGTATCATGCGCAGTGTAGCCGAGTCGCGCATGTGTGTGTGTGGGCCATTCCAGGAGAGATGATCCACCGCTCTCGCTCTGTCTCCCTGGAGCGCCATGCCTGTTTCGTCCAAGGTGGGGAACAAGGTGATGACGAACTTCTCACTACAGCTTGGCAGTTCCCCTTGGAGGCGCGGGGCTGAAATACTTTCTTCTGCCCTTCCAGGGTGTGCACGCGCTGCATGCAACAGAGGGGTTGCTCTGGCCGTGCCAGTTGCCACAATAGGAACGCAATATAACCACAGGAGGAACGCAATAGGACCACAATAGGAATACAATACCCCCCCCACACACACACATAGGATTACGACAGAAACCCAATAGGAGCACAGTAGGACAACCATGAGCACAACATGCACACACACGATGAATCCAATATGCTTACGCTAGGGGTACAATAGGACAACGATAGGGATGCAATAGGAACACACTAGGGATGCCATTGACCAACAATAGACGTACACTAGGAATGCAACATGAATCCCTTGAGCACTTTTCGGTTTCGTAGAGTTGGAATACACCAGGAACACACTGCAATAGGAAACATTGTAGGCTTTGGAGAGGAGTACACTATGAATACAGTACAATAGGATTTCAATAGGAATTCATTCGGAATTTAATAGGGTTCAAATAAAACTATGATAGACACGAAGTTGACGTGTGAAACGACCCTTTTCGTTTTTCCCCAATCATCATGTGATTTGGGGTCCTCGTTTTGAAGAGACAGCGCCCCTCGTTCCTCACTCACTCCCTCCTCGGCCCCCTCCTCCCTCCTCCCTCCTCCTATCCCTGCATCTGCTTTTCGCATCTGCTCACCGCATGTCCACCATGTCGGCACACCCCTCACACGTTGCGTGGCCCCATCAGAAGCTCCAGCGGATGTTCCAGTGGCGCAGCCCGCATGCGTGCCCCCCGCCCAGTACAGCGCTTCGTGGCCCCATAGGGAGCTCCACCGAAGGTCCCTGTGTCGCAGCCCGCATGCGTCTCCCCCACCCAGTACAGCGCTTCGTGGCCCCAGAGGGAGCTCCACCGAATGTCCCGGTGTCGCAGCCCGCATGCGTCTCCCCCACCCAGTACAGCGTTTCGTGGCGGCATAAGGAGCTCCACCGAAGGTCCCGGTGTCGCAGCCCGCATGCGTCTCCCCCACCCAGTACAGAGCGCTTCGTGGCCCCGTTGGGAGCTCCACCGAAGGTTCCAGTGGCGCAGCCCGCGCGCGTCTCCCCCACCCAGTACAGAGCGCTTCGTGGCCCCGTTGGGAGCTCCACCGAAGGTCCCCGTGGGAGCTCCCGCTGTCCCCTCCCGCTGTCCCCTCCCGCGGTCCCCTCCCGCGGTCCCCTCGCCCACTGTCCCCTCGCCCACTGTCCCCTGGCCCACTGCCCCCTCACCCGCTGTCCCGTCCCGTTGTCCCCTCCCGCTGCCCCCTCCCATTTTCCCCACTGTCCCCTCCCGCCGTCCCCTCCCGCTGTCCCCCCCCCCCGCTGTCCCCTCCACTGTCCCCTCGCCCACTGTCCCCTCCCGCTGTCCCCTCCCCCGCTGTGTCCTCCTCCACTGTCCCCTCCCCCGCGGGGGGCCCCGAGGCCCGTGTGCAGCGACGCGCGTGCGACACACAGCCACGTCTGCGGCGACGCGCGACGACAACACCGTCGGGAGGAGGAGGAGGAGGAGGAGGAGGAGGAGGCGGAGGAGGAGGAGGAGGAGGAGGAGGAGGAGGAGGAGGAGGAGGAGGAGGGGCGGATGGGACGGCCAATCACCTCCCCCGCCTCCTCCTTTACCCTCCCGGCCTTGCGCTTTCGATTCCGATCCGGCTTGCCGTGATCGGGTTTCCGATTCGGTCCGACTCGGCCCCGCCGGCTTCTGCCGATCTCGATTCGGCTGCCGACTTCTGCCGACCTCTGCCGATTCGATCTTCGTGTCGATCCGATTCGACTTTCCGATTCGATGCTGCGGCCACCTGCCCTTCCATGACAATATATGCACGTCATGGTAATAGTTTTTCCCTTACTATTTTTGTGACCACTTGATCCCGCTAACTCCGTTACATCATGATGTGGGAAATTCTGGTAATATATTTTGTTTAGACGCATGTGCGCGGCGCTAAGGCGAGAGCCACATTTTGAAAGCGGCCCACTTCCATCCGTGAAACTCTCGCACTCGTTTAAGACGAATCAGCGCGGTGTCCAGGCGAGAGCCACATTTTCAGAGCGGCTCGCCCTCCATCAGTGGAGTTGCTGCATGTTCTAAGGCGACTGTGCGCGGCGCTATGGCGAGAGCCACATCTTGAAAGCGGTCCGCCTCCAGCCGTGAGTCTCTGTGAAACGTTCAGCTTGAGGGTCACCCGTGGTGCGGCAAAAACACTCGGCCCGCCCTGCTGACACGCCTCGGGGTGCGACAAGGATGAGTTATGCACAAGGAAAAGAATAGAGGAGGAGGAGGCGGAGGAGGAGGAGGAGGCAGGCAGGGAGGGAGGGAGGGAGGGGGGAGGGAGGAGGAGGAGGCGGAGGAGGAGGAGGAGGAGAAGGAGGAGGAGGACCAGTGTAAACCCAGGACTCTTCAACGATGCTGGAATATATCCTCCCTGCAAGCTTCCTCTTCCTAGGCCCCCACACGGATTCATTTCCACTGAGGGGAGCGCCCCGTTTGGACACAACCGTTTGAAGATCTTGAAGCGTGCCAAAACACCATTCTCATGATCTCACCGCCACGAGGCAGCCTGGCTGCTGCGCCTTGATGATCTTGAATCGTGCCAGAGCACCATTCCTGTGACTTCAAAGCCGCGAATCAACGCAACTGTTGCGCCCTGGCAACCCTGAGTCGTTCCAACATACGATCTCTGGTACGATAACCGTAAGAACCAATGACACCCTTGCAAACTTTGAGAACCACTGTGCGCGGCGCTGAGGCAAGAATCACAAAACGACCTGCCCCCAACCCGTGAAACTCTTGGAATTGTTTAAGACGAATGTGCGCGGCGCTAGCGCAAGAACCACATTTTGAAAACCACCAGTCCTCAATCAGTGAATCCTTCGCGGCTTGTTGAAACGAATGTGCGCGACGCTACGGCGAGAACCACATTCTGAAAATGACCTGTCCGCAATACGTGAACACTTGCAATTGTTTGGAACGGCTGTGCGCGGCGCTATGGCGAGATCCACATTTTGGAAGCGTCCCGCCCTCGATCTGTGAAGCTGCTGCCAGTTCTTAAGCATGAGGCGCAGGCATGTTCGGGAAGTCTCAGGCGAGACGCACGTCCCGCCCTTCCCACTGGCCTCGGGGGGGGGGGGCGGGGGGGGGGGGGGGGCGACAGGGGGGTTGTTCATAAGGCAAGGAATGAAGGAGGTGGATGAGGAGGAGGAGGAGGAGGGAGGAGGAGGAAGAGGAATTCTTGCTCCGATCGCCCGTTCGCCCCCGAGCTCGGGAACTCAACGTTCCAGTGGGACGATACGGCGAGTACATGCGGCGCAGTCCTCGGACTCCATCAGCAACAGGAAGAGGCGGATGAGGATGATGAGGAGCAGGAGGATGAGGACGAGGGGCAGGAGCCAGAACAGGAGCAGGAGCAGGATGAGGATAAGGAACTTATACAACATAATAATAATCAGAAGAAGACGAATATGAATAACATAACAGCATGGTCATGGTGATGGTGATGCTGCTGCTGATGATGATGACGATGCTTATGATGATGATGATGATGATGATGATGATGATGATGATGATGATGGCACTGATGGTGGTGATACGGATCCTGATAATATTATGAGGGTGCCGATGCTGATGGGTGCTTGATGATGACGATTGGTTGACTGATGTATGATGGTGATGGTGATGGTGATGGCGATGATGCTGATGATGACGATGCTGATGATGATGATGATGATGATGATGATGATGATGATGATGATGATGATGGTGATGACGGTGATGGAGATGAGGATGGCGACGATGACGCCGACGCCGACGCCGCCGCCGCCGATGATGGTGCTGCTGCTGCTGATGATGATGATGATACTGCTGATGATGCTTATGATGATGCTGATGATGATGACGATTATGATGATGCTGATGATGCTGATGCTGATGATGATGATGATGATGCTGTTGATGATGATGGTGATGGTGCTGATGGCGACGGTGATGATTCTGCTACTGCTGCTGATGCTGATGCGGATGATGAGGATGCTGGTGAATGTGATGATGCCGATGATGATGATGTAGATGATGATGACCATGATGCTGACGGTGAGGAGGAGGAGGAGGACGAGGAGGAGGTGGTGGAGTGGAGGAGGCGGAGGACAAAGAGGAGGAGGAAGAGGAGGAGGAGGAGGAGGAGGACCAGTGTAAACTCAAGAGTCATCAACGATGTTGGAATACTCCCTCCCTCCAAGCTCTCTCTTCATAGGCCCCGTACAATGGTTCATTTCAATTGAGGGAACTTCCTCGTTGGAAGGCAACCGTTTGAAGACCCTGATGCATGCCAACATGTTGTTCTCGGGATTCTAACGCCACGGATCAATCTGACTGCTGCGCCTTGACGATCCAGAATCGTGCCAGGACGCCATCCCTGGGACTTCACACCGCGAATCAACATAACGGTTGCGCCCGCATGATCCTGAACCCGTTCACAACACCATTTCTGGTACGCTGATCATGGGAACCCGGGAAACTCTTGCAACTCGTAAAAACGAATGCACGCGGCGCAAAGCCAAGATCAACATTTTGATAAGGAACGGCCTTCATTCCGTGAAACCTTTGCACAAGTTTAGAACGAATGTGCGCGGCGCTTAGGCGAGAGCTACATGTTGAAAAGGAACCGCCCTCAATCCGTGAAGCTCTTGTAAATGTTTGAAGCGAATGTGCGCGGCGCTGCGGCGAGAGCCACATTTTGGAAAGGAGCCCCCCCCATTTGCGAAGCTGTTGTCAACGGTTAAGCTTTAGGGCCATACGTGGAGAGGAAGTCTCAGGCGAAACGCCCAGACCCTCCTAAAAGCTGGCCTCGGGGTGCGACAGGGAAACGCTAGGTACACGGAAAAGGAATTGAGGATGGGGATGATGATGGGGAGGAGGAGGAGGAAGATGAGGAGGAGGAGGAGGGAGGGAGGGAGGGAGGGAGGAGGGAGGGAGGGCGAGCGGGCGCGGCGGGCGGGCGAGGATGAGGAGGAGGAGGAGGAGGAGGAGGAGGAAGAGGAGGAGAAGAGGAGGAGGAACGAGCGGGAGGGGATGAGGAGGAGGGAGCGAGGAGTGAGGAGGAGGAGGAGCAGGAGGAGAGGAGGAGGAGGAGGAGGAGGAGGCGCGGCGTTAGTAGGAGAAGGAGGAGCAGGAGGAGGAGGAGGGGAGGATGAGGAGGAGGAGGAGGAGGAGGAGGAGGAGGAGGAGGAGGAGGAAGGAGGAGAGGAGGAGGAGGGAGAAGAGGAGGAGGAGGAGGCGGAAGACGAGGATGAGAAGGAGGAGCAGGAGGAGGAGGCGGAGGAGGAGGAGGAGGATGAGGAGGGAGGAGGAGGGAAAAGGCGGGGGGGGGGGGGGGGATGGAGGAGGAGGAGGAGGTGAACGAGGGGGAGGAGGCGAGGAGGAAGACGAGGAGGATGAGGAGGAGGAGGAGGAGGCGGAGTAGGAGGAGGCGGAGGAGAGGCAGGAGGAGGAGGAGGAGGAGGGGAGGGAAGGGCGAATGAGGAGGAGGCGGAAGAAGAGGAGGTGGTGGAGGAGGGGGAGGGGATAAGGAGAAGGAGGAGTAGAGTAGGAGTAGGAGTAGAAGGAGGATTATGATGGTGAGGAGGAGAGGAGGAGGAGGAGGAGGAGGCGGAGGAGGAGGAGGAGGAGGAGGAGGAAGAGGAGGAATAAGCGGAGGAGGTGGAGGAGGATGAAGAGGGAGAGGAGCTGGAGGCGGAGGAGGGTCTGCGGGACGTCCAGCCCACCACCCTACCTCCTGCGCAGGTCTTTCACGCGCAGCGACTCCAATCGCCAGGTCGCTGTCGTCGGCCGCCTGGTGGTCTCCTTCGCGCGGGGCTCAGCGCACGAACCGCGCAGCCGCCGCAGCCACCGCCGCCGTCGTCGACGCCGCCGCCGTCGTCGTCGTCGTCGTCGTCGTCGTCGTCGTCGTCGTCGTCGTCGTCGTCGTCGTCATCGTCGTCGTCGTCGTCGTCGTTGTCTCCGTCCGATGGAACGAGCTGCGTGTCCAAGGGGAGGGGGGGGGGGGCGGCCATTGGTGGAGGAGCGCGTCCAGGAAGGACGCCCCCTCCGCCGCCCCTCTCATGGGGGAGGAGGAGGAGGAGGAGGAGGAGGAGGAGGAGGAGGAGGAGGAGGAGGAGGAGGAGGAGGAGGAGGAGGAGGAAGGGAGGAGGGGAGGAGGGGGTGGAGGAGGAGGGAGAAGCAGGAGGAGGAGAGGAAGAGGAGGAGAAAAAGAGGAGGAGGAGGAGGAGGAGGAGGAGAAGGGAGGAGGAGCAGGAGGAACAGGAGAAAGAGGAGGAGGAGGAGGAACATGAGGAAGAGGAGGACGAGGAGGAAGAGGAGGAGGAGGAGGCGGAGGCGAAGGCGGAGGAGGGTGATGATGGTGAGGAGGAGGAGGAGGAGGGGAGGAGGAGGAGGAGGAGGAGGAGGTAAAGGAGGAGGAGGAGGATGCGGAGGAGGATGATAATGATGAGGAGGAGGAAGAGTACTAGGTAGAATAATAGCAATAATAATGCAATTGAGAATAAGGAGAATATCATTTCGAATGCTAACGCTAGTGTTAGTATTTCCCCCATCGGAGTTTGCATTTGTAGCGGTCCGATCGGATTCATATGGTTAGGTGAGGTATGGTGCCGATTTCGCCGGGCCCGGGTGCCTGGGTGCCTGGTAGTCCTATAGCCTTGTAGCCTTATAGCCCTATGGCCCTACAGCCCTATGGCCCTATATTCCTGTAGCCCTATAGCCCTAATAGCCCTATGGGCCTATGGCCCGATAGCCCTATAGCACTATAGCCTTAAAGCCTTGTAGCCCTATAGCCCTACAGTCCTGTAGCCCTATAGCTCTGCAGCCCTGTAGCCCCATAGCCTTGTAGCCCTGTGGCCTTATAGGCCTATAGCCCCATAGCCCTATACGTCTAAAAAGATTATGGCTAGGGCTGTTCTCCGGTACCAGAATATTATTAGTAGTAACATCAACATACATCAGCATAATCAGCATAACATACTTGCCACCAGTCATAGCATAATCATAGTAAGATTGACGCATGTCGCGGTCTTTCAGATTCACTGAGGTGTGGAGGGAGCAGTTCGGTCAGCGAATGGAGGCCCAAAGCCTGGAGCTCTCCCTGGGTGAAGGACGTCCTTGGCCTCTTAATGTTGCTTCTTTCGTTATCTCGCTGCTGCGTTCTCTTTCTCCGCCCTCTCTTGGCTCCGAACACATCATGTTGGAATATGCCGCGGGAGGGGACGCTGGGAGCCCAATAACATTTGGGAGCTAGTGATCCGGGCCCCTTCAAGAGTCCTCAGGATTGAAGATTCTAGGCCTTTGGCTCTTTGTTTGGTCAACGTAATTGAAACCGTGCTATGGTGAATCTTGTTCCTCCTCTTGCCTTCTGTTCTGTTGGTACATGGAATGCATCTCCTATGTAGCACGTATTGTACCCGGGAGATTTGTCACATCATGTCCAGACTGTTTAAATGTAGGGCCATCGTCTTTTGGTGCCGTATGTTGTATTTATTCAGGCGTGTGAGAATGGTTGCCTATTGAGCGTGGTAACGGTAGGTATGTGGGAAGCGTATGTGGTGTAACTCTTCGTGTAACACACCATATTTCGTGTGTCGTGATAGGAAGCACCGTGGTAGGCCATCGCCAGTATGACATGCCACTTCCATCGACACATGCGCACGTCAACGATACGAGAAAACAAGCGTTTCTCTTCTCCTCCTCCTCCTCCATCTCCTGCTCCTCTTCCTCCTCCTCCTCCTCCTCCTCCTCCTGTTCTTTCTCTCCCCCCTCCTCCTGCACTTCCCGTGCTGCCCCTTCCGACCTGCCCCCTGCCCAGGAAACAGGACGGCGAAGCTCACCATCTCGCAGGCGTCGCACCAGGCAGCACAGCAGGGGGGACCCACCCGGAGACGGAAGTGGCGGCGGGCAGGCGCATGTATTACAGTCAACGCGCATAGTAAGGACAAACGGCTTTTTCCAGGGTGCCCTTGGGTCCTTGCCTGCCTCAGCCTCTGCGGCCCGTCCCTAGCAATTTTCGCAGGCCAGTGTTTCAGGTTCCCTGGGGGTTTGGCCGCCTGCCGCCCAGAATACTTCAACTTCGGCCTCCAAGGGTCTTGCGTCCTTACCACGCGTCCTTACTATACGTTTTCACTGTATATCATGATGTTGTTGCAGAGTTGCAGATGACGAGGGGGAGGATGCTGACGGCGATGGTGGCGATGGCGATGAGGATGGGACCGCGGATGGCTCACACGTCTGATGACGATGATGGTGCTATTGCTGCTGGCGATGACACTGAATGGTGTTGCTGCTGCTGACGATGGTGGTGATGATGATGATGGTGATGGTGATGATGATGATGATGATGATGATGATGATGATGATGATGATGATGATGATGATGATGATGATGATGATGATGATGCTTGTTGTGCAAGATGCTGGCAGCGCAGCACCAGTTACGTGGGCCACGGTGCCTCAATCCGCGACCAGAGGGAATCGAGTCGAGTGCAATCCTGTTGCCCAAACTTGCTAACGGCAGGGGACGGGCAGCTCGAGCAAGAACGCCCGCACCCTCGAGACCAGCACGCCGGGCTCTTGGCCGGCTGGGGCGAGGGCCCGGGCCACACGAGACAGACACGACGCGTTTACACCACGTGCTTGGAGTCGGCGTCGGATCAGCGCAGCGGGGGAGGAGGAGGTGGAGGAGGAGGAGGAGGATCTTCTATTACGGGCTCTGGCTCGGTGGCTACTTCGCAACACTTCCCGCTCTCCGCATCTCGGCGGGGGCTCGGTGTGGGCAGGGCGCGCTCCACCAACCCCGTGGTGTTGCGGCGCTGGCCGCTACAACGACCCAGGCTGCAACACGCGTTCGGGTCGCGCCGTCTTGTTTACGCGCCCAACCTGCCAAGCCAGAGTTGGTCACTGGACCGTGATTGCGTACACGGTAGCCGACAACATTTCTATCTTTGCACCATTCGTGTCATGCGTAACCATCCAGACGATGAGGAATGCTTGCACCCAGTTGTTCATTTAAGGATTTCTGCGCTCGATGCCTGTTCTTATCTGTGAATGCTGCTTGGAGGCAATATCATGGTACATCGTCGTTTGAACGCTTGCTTGGTGAAAGCCGCGATCATTCTCTCGACAGGCTCAGTTTCTGGGCCTTTGGTTGCTACTGCTCGTCGTTTGGCGGCGGTGGAGGGAGCGGTGGACGAGGTGACACCTCCTCCGCCTCCCTCCCCCCTGCCCATGCTCATCTTGATCTTCACCGCGCACCCCTCGTCCTGATCTCCCCCTCCTGACCCCAAGGCGGGCCCACGGCCCGAGTCGCCCACGCGACCCACGACCCCAAAGGGGGGGCCGCGAGGCGAGGCCAGCCATCACGTTCCCACGGTGCCCTGCGGCAGCCGCTCTCCACTCGGGAACGTGCTGTGCTAGGTGCTGGAGCCCGTGGGTCTCGCCGTTGGCCGTCTCCGTAGCAGGTGACTGCAGATGCGATGCCCACTGTCAAAGAGGGCGCCCTCGAGACCGCCGCTTGCCCAGGATCCTGGCATTGCTGCAGGAAGCCGCCCACTGTGGCACTCCATTCCCTTCCACAGCCTATCGTTGCTATCCCGGGTCAGTGTCCCACAGAAGGGAAGTTTTTTTTGTTTTTGTTTTTTTTCTGAGGGCGTCCGAAGACAGCCGTGGAGTCTGGCCCCTTTGCCGCACGCTCCAAGTCGTTGATGACTTTGGGCGCGTGGCCGGACAACCTTTCGCGTCTGTCTCGCAAGCATCGTGCCTGGAAGCTGTCGCGTCCGTCCTCGTCTGCTTGGAGAAGCACGCGCGATTCCAGGCTATAAAGTTTCAAAAGTGCACGTGGTTCCAATCTGTGTTGTTCGTGTTTTTCGCCTATGCTCGCTGATTCCTACCAGACACTCGAGACCCAGGCCTCAGGGGTCCTCCGGACCAGCGAGTGACGTCGCACGCGGGTATGAATTCGACCTCGCTATCCGGTGGGGGGGGGGTCCTGCGACGTGCGAAGCGGTCGGTGCGTTCGGGCTGCTGGAGGGTCCAGCGGAGCGACGCCTCGCGCGGATCTAAACCAGACCTCGCCATCCCTGGGGGATTGCGACGTGCGAAGTCGTCGCTACGTTCCAGGGCTGCTGGGGCGTCCAGCGGAGTGGCGTCTCACGCGGACCTCAGTTCGACCTCGCCAACCCCTTGGCGGGGCTGCCGCCTGCGAAGCTGTCGCGGCTTTCGAGGGCTGCTGAGCGGCCCCGCGGAGTGACGTCATGCGCGGTTTTAGATTCAACCTCGCCATCCCCGGGCGGGGCTGCGATCTGCGGAGCTGCCGCCATTTTCGAGGGCTGCTGGGCTGCTGGGGGAGGGCCAGCGGGGCGGCGTCTTAGTCGGACTTGAATTTGACGGCGGACTTGAACTTGACCTCGCCATTCCTGGGGGGCGGCGAATTGCGAAGCTTTCGCCCTTTTCGAGGGCTGCTGGTGGGTCCAGCGGAGCGACGTCTTACGCCGACACATCTTTGACCGCGCCATTCCTGGGGGGCGGCGAATTGCGAAGCTTTCGCCATTTTCGAGGACTGCTGGGAGGTCCAGCGGAGCGACGTCTTACGCAACCCTACATTTGACCTCGCCGTCCCTGAGGGGCTGCGGTTTGCGAAATTGCCGCCACTTTCGAGGGGTGCCACTGGGTCCATCACAGTGGCGCTTTACGCGGACCTACATTCGACCTCGTCATCCCTGGGCGGGGCTGCGGTCTGCGAGACTGTCGCCATTTTCGATTACTTCTAGAGGGTCTGGCAGAGTGCCGTCCCACGCGGACCTACACTAGACCTCGCCATCCCTGGGGCGCTGCGATTTGCGAAATTGTCGCCGCGCTCGAGGGCTGTTGGGGAAATCCAGCGGAGTGGCGTTTCACGCGGGCGTACTTTCGTCCTCGCCATCCTTGGGGGGCTGCGATCTGCAGCATGGTCGCCACTCTCGAAGGCTGCTGCCGGGGTCCAGCAGAGTGACGTCGCACGCAGACCTCTGCACTCGACCTCGCCACCTGCGGTGGGCACGGGCGCGGGACCTTCCTGGGCACGACGCCCTCCTAGGCACGGGCGCGGGACCTTCCCCGCAGCGCTTCCTGCTCCTGCTCCTGCCCTCGTGGTGGGCGCGGGAGCCAGTCGCCACAGACGAGGGCTGCGGGGGGTCCAGCGCGCTGGCGCCCACGGCCTGCCGCGGCTCGGCCGCGCACCGCGCGGAGTCCTGGCCGCCGCTGGGCGCGGAGGCGCGCGGAGGACCCGGGCGCCCCGTGGCTGCATCTCCTGCGCGAGGCTCTCCGGGGCGACGGTGGCCAGCCTGCTCATGATGCGCGGCCCCGGCCTGGGTTGCCTTTCCCGCGGGCCGCCCGCGGGCGTTTAAGAGGAGGAGGAGGCTGAGGAGGAGGAGGAGGAGGCGGAGGAGGAGGAGGAGGAGGAGGAGGAAAGGAGGAGGAGGAGGAGGAGGAGCAGGAGGAGGAGGAGGAGGAGGAGGAGGAGGAGGAGGACGAGGAGGAGTTCGCTCCCGCGTTCAAGGGCGCGGGAGGGAGGCCGAGAAACTGGCGGGCGAGCTGGGCCCCGCTCGCTCCCTGCTCTGGGTATGGGCGGCGGTTTTTTTGTGGAGCGCCGAGGCGACGCGTGGCGCGCGCAGCGCCGCTTGTCCAGCACGCCGCCCGGCAAAGCGCCACCATCCTTTCTCATCCCGCCTCTCTCGTCGTCTTCCCCTTCCCCCGTTCCACCGTCTCCCTGCTGGTGCCGCGCTGGCTTTTTGGGCCCCCTTTGCCCGTCCTTCTCCTGCCGCTCGTTCCCGCCCCCCTTCTTCTTCAAGTTCGGGCCTTCGCTCTTCGCTCTTTCTCGCTGTCCTGTGAGTCGGGCAACGTGCGGGCGTCGGGTGTAGCTTCCGTAACAGTTGACTGCGCCTCCTCTGTGGTTGGTTGTCCACGCATATTGGGGCCAACGTCTCTGGCCACTTGATGCAGATGGGTTGGGTGTTTCGCAGGGTAATGAATGGAGCGCTGCGCGCGTCTCCTCCTCCCGCCTCCCGCCTCACTCCTCCCGCCTGCCTGCTACCATGCCTCCTGCCTTACCTCGCCGTCCTGCCTCGGGGCTCCCTGCGGGGTTGCGATCTGCGAAAGGGTTTGCCAGTTGGGGGTCAAGTGGAGCGACGCCCCACGCGGACATACATTAGACCTCGCCATCCGTGCGTGGCCGCGATTTGCAAAATTGTGTCCACTGTCGAGAGCTGTTAGGGGGTCCAACGGGGTGCCGTCCCACGCGGACCTAAATTAGACTGCGCCATCCTTGGGGGACTGCGATATGCGAAGCCGTCGCCAGTTGCGAGGTCTGCTGGGGGGCCCAGCGGAGTGACGTCCCGCGCGGACTTATATCAGGGCTCGCCATCTGTGCGGGGCTGCGGTCTGCGAAGCTGTCGCCATTTTCGAGAGCTGCTGGGCGTCCATCGTGGCGCCGTCCCACGCGGATTAAAATTAAACGTCGCCGTCCCTCGGGTGCTGCGACTTGCGAAGTCGTCGCCACTTTCGAGGGTTGCTGGGGGTCCCAGCGGAGTGACGCTTGACGCGGACCTATACTAAACCTCGCCACCCCTTGGCGGGGCTGCGATCTGCGATCTTGTCGCCACATTCGAGGGTTGCCACGGGGTCCAGCGGAGTGATGTCTTACGCGGACTTCAAGTACAACTCGCCATTGTTGCGCGGGCTGCGATGTGCGAAACGATCGCCATGTTCGAGGGTGTCTAAGGGGTCCGGCGGAGTGACGTCATATGCGGATCTAAAATCAGGCTTGTCCATTTTTGGGGGGCGTGGGACGGCGCGGATGTTGCTGCTGCTGATGAGGACGGTGACGACGATGACGATGATGTTGTTGATGATGATGATGGTGAGGAGGACGACGGCGATGGCGACGACGCTGGTGCTGCTGCTGGTGATGACGATGCTTATTTTTATATGCATTAAAAACGATGATGATCATGATGATGGTGCTGATGGCGATGATGTTGTTGTTGATGATGATGATGATGATGATGATGATGATGATGATGATGATGATGATGATGATGATGATGTTGATAATGCTCATGTTGACAATGCTGATGCTGATGGTGATGATGATGATGATGCTGGTGGTGATGATGATGATGACGATGCTGCTGATGATGGTGATGATGATGGTGGTGGTGATGATGCTGATGATCTTGAGAATGCTACTGATGATGACGACGACGATGACGACGGCACTGATGATGATGTTGCTGATGGTGATGGTGATGGTGATGATGCTGATGATGCCACACCACCGCGGACAGCAGGAGCAAAGCGAACGACGCCCCGAGGCCCTGAACCTCGACATGCACGGCTTCGGCCAGCTGGGCTACTCGAGGATGGGCGGCGTCCTCGGCACCGAGGGGCACTCCCTGTCGATAGAGGACGGCCTCCTGCGTTCTCCTCCTTCCTCTGTCCTCCCTCTTCCTCCTCTCTCCTCCCCCTTCTCCTCGTGGCTGGCCTCTCTGCGCGTTATCTTGGTAGCCCTCTAGAAGGGCAGGGGATTTCCTCTCATTTGTTGTTTTTTCTTCTAGGTTGCAATTCGTCGCCTATACAGTGAACGTATAGACTGCAAGGCCTCACTGTTTGGGGGTCTAACATCTCCTCCTCTGCTCGGATCGTCTCCATTGTCTGCCCTTCCTTTGCTGGCCAGTGTCGTTCCTCCTCCGTTTGGAATTGCAGATTTGTGCATGCCCGCGCATGCTTGACCAGCGCGACGCTGTGTCACGACCTTTTCAAACAACACGTCGCAGTATCCAAAGCCAACGGCCAGGCACGTGGCTTGCTCGGTGCTGTACCAACCTGGTCATTGAGCGGTTGGCAGTTGCACATCCGAGCCACTCAGAGAAGTTGTGGACAGATGACTTATCCCATACACCGGTTGGATCTAATGTACACGTCAGAGACACGCTCTCATCGAGGGTGTCACCGCGACGCACCATTTTGTTGATGGGCACCTTCGATTGGCTGACAAATGATGAAAGTTTCGTCCATGCAATGCGCTCGAGCCATCGTTGAGGAGCTGCGGAGGCGAGGGACCATGTTGCAATGCGACCACCTACTTTCTAATTTGGGAGTCGACATGAGCTGTGGAAATATATTTCCAGGGCAACCCGTGTGCAACGTATGGCCAACACCAGGAAACAACATCCCAAATTGAATACATATTGTTGACGCTTCGCGTACCCCCACCAGCCCGCCCACGCCGACGTCCGTGGCCTCGCCTGTGCATTTCTCATTCCTACCTCGACTCGCGGTTCGTTGGCCACGGCCACCCTGGTGCCCACGCAGCCGCTTGAGGTTCCGTATCATGCATTCTCTCTCGGATTTGTCCCTGGCCGGCTTTTATATTCCGACTTTTGGCGCCTCCGACGGACTTGCATCTTTGCACGCTGGCAGTTCCACTCAGTTTCAGTCCCCCCAGCCATCCACCTGCCGTTGGGCCGCTACGTGAGGCCTCGGCCGGCGCGTAGCTGTTGCCTTGCGCGTCGCCTCCGGCTAATTAGTCTCTGCATAGCCCGCTTGGACCTGACTCGCCGCTGGCGCGCTCGCCCGCGGCCGCTGACTAAAAAGTGCCCCCACCAGCCCCGGCTAGTCTCACCTCCCGCTGGTCTCTTGTTGTCTCTCTTTTCCTTTCTCTCGTGTACAATTTAGGCTCCTGCTTGTTAGTGGTAGCTTTGGACGGCGCGCGGCCCATCCGTTTGCGCTCGCGAACAAAAAAGTCCCCCCACCAGCCCATCCAGAAACGATGCCCAGGGGAGTTGAGGTGTTCAGGGAAGTGGGGGAGCATGCAGAAGAACAAAGGGCGAGGGAAGCCGTCCGATACGCCAAGAGGGGGAGGCTGATGGAGGAGAAGGAGGAGGAGAAGGATGAGGGTGAAGAGGAGGCAGGAGGAAGAGACATTGGACAAGGAGGAGGAGGAGGAGAAGGAGGAGGAGGAGGAGGAGGAGGAGGAGAAGGGGCATCTTGGCGAGTCCAGGGCCGTCTTTGAGCGTCTTGGGTGCCTCGGGGATCCTGTTGAAGCCTCTTGGGGGCCTCTTGGGAGCCTCTTGGAGGCATATTATATTGGGCGCCTCTTGGAGCCGTCTGGGTGCCTTTTCGGGTCATCTTGGGCCGCTTTGGGAGCCTTGGGAACGCTTTTTGGGGGCCATCTTGGAGGAGGTCGATCAAAGAAGAGGGGGCCCCTTAATTCCCCCCCACATCTGGGGAGCCCCAAAAGTCGCCTCTTGAGTCTCTCTTGGGGCGCTCTTGTCTTGGAGTGTTCTCGGGCGTTCTTGGAGCCATCTTGGGGCTCTCTTGGGTCTATCCTGGGGCCCTCTTGGCCCATCTTGGAGCCATCTTGAGGTCTCGGATGGCCATCGGAAGCGAAACGGCGAGAAAGCAAAACTCATTGATTTTTCTTAGGTTGCTGAAGGATGTTGGCTTCACGGGGGCCTCCTTGGTGGTCTCGGAGGCCTCTTGGAGCCGTCTTGGAACGCTCTTGGGGCCTCTTGGAGCATCTTGGGGGCCATCTTGAGGCATCGTGCGCTATCCTGAGCCATCTTGGAGCTCATCTGGGACTCTCGGGGGCCCTCTTGGAGCGGTATTGGGCCATCTTGGACGCTCCAACGCCTGGGGGGATGGGTCAAGACACCCCCTGGATACAGGCCTCGGAAAAATAGCGAACACTTATGCCACATTCATCTGTCAACGCCTCCCCCTTCCCCTTCTGTTCAAAGCCGGCGGTGGGCCTGATGAGTTGCACCACGACCGCAGCCGCGCAGCTGGTCCTGTTCTTGCAATGGGCTCTTTTCTACCATCTCACAGTCATTTATCCGACGTGCTCATGACGATTATGAAGAGCTACCTTGCTTTTGGCTTCGAGGGATCTTGCCTTCGTCTTGGACGCAAGTGGGCGAGCCGACTGACACACCGTTCGACGAGGTTATGGGCCACAAGGTGGATTTTCAAGCCAAGTTATCCAGGTCCTCCGCGAACCTGCTTTGGAAGTCAAGCTGTTGTATTCCCGAGGTGGCGGCATTCCCATGAAGTAAACCATCAACAGGGGTGAGACGACGGCTCTGCTCAGGGCGGTGGAGGATCTCTTGGGGCTTGGCGTGCCCATCACCTTTGTCACTGACTTGGGATGCGTGGTGAAGGGTTAGCCAAGCTCTACGCAGGTCGGCTTCCGACGGCCAACTTGGACCTCTGGCTAAAGCTGAAGCAGGTGCTGATGCCACACCCGTCACTGCTCAATGTGGTCAAAATCGAGAGCCACATGTCAGTGGAAGAGGCTGCGAACGCTGACACCATGGTGGGGCACTACCTGGCCAATGCTATGGCTGATGAAGCGGCAGGCTTTTGGGCTGAGAAGTGTGCAGTTCCAAATGCGGTAGTGGCGGCAGTGGAGCACGCTGAGGCGATCGGCAGAGCAGCGCGGAATTATCTGGCCAAGGCCTTCTTGGCAGCAGCGGAGGCGCAGCCGAAGAGGCTGCGCCCAACACGTTCGATGGCAGGCCGTTTTCGGCGCAAGGTCACGATGTCGGAGCACCAGGTTTACACTGGTATGGGAACGGCCTTCCGTTGTTCTGCGTGTGGTTGCAGTGCTAGTGGACGGAAGTTGGAGAAGTTTTTGGAGACGCCTTGTTTGGGCGGTGTAGTCAAGGGCAGTATTCCGCGAATTGGAGACGTTGGGAGTGTTGGTGCGAGGAGTACCGGTACACGTATCTCATTTGCTGGGTTACTTCAGTGGTCTGCAGATCCACGCGCGCCTGAAGTGCGGGAGTGTCGGCAAGCACGTCTTGAGAGGACTTGCGGATGAGTGTGGCCGACATCTTGGACATTACGGATATCAGAATTTGGGCAAGCTGGCGCGTGGCATTCTCCCGACGGGACGTGTCACGATTACTAGCAAGACGCCCAGTACCAGCAGCTTCTCACTTTCATCCAGCTGCTACTTTTCCTTTTCAGAGGATTTTGGTCTTTTGGAGGCTGCTGTGGTTTTCATGGTAAGGCCTCCCTCTTCGAGGATGGCCTCGGCGTGCATGTATTGCTGGGGGTGGTTCCTCTTGAGACCCCAGTCGGGTGCATCGTCGAGGCGCTTTTATTCCTGGGGGTGGCCCCTCCTGGGTCCCCAGGTGGCAACCGCGGCTGAGCGGCTGCCAGTCCTCCTCCCTCTTCCTTTCCTCGCCCGCGCGTGTCTCAGCCTAGCTTCGGCTTCGGAGGAGAGGCGCTCGCGGCCCGCGGAGTACGAAATACTCCTCTTCCCCCGCCTTCTCCCTGAAATTCGCCCCGGAACATCTCCTGCACCGTTTTGCCCAGAGTCGCAAGGTGAATCCACTGGATCCACCTTGCAATTCTGGCCAGAACATGTCAGCCGTCGGCACGGCTGGATCCGATCCAGCCGTGCCGACTAGAAGGCTCCAGGAGGCTTGGTCTGGGTCAGTATGACAAACGCGACCAGGACCTTCTGGATGAAACATCTACGGGACATTTCAAGGGAAATCTCCAAATTGTATTTGGGCATTCCCAAAATTTCCAGAAATCTCGGGGGTCTTAAATCATGGGGGAAATCCCCATAGCGTTTCCGGGCCTTACTCGTCTCCATGGAGGTCTCCACGCAATTTCCACTGGGCAGAAATCTCAGGCAATTTCTGGAATTCGGTCTAACATTTCTGGCAAATGTTCGGAAAATCGTGGGCGTGCGTGAATACCAGGAACATCTTTAGCGGAGGTGTTGTTGGAGATTTTAAGGCGCAAATACTTGTTGGATATTCGCCAGCATATTTATAAGGCGCGACGTTTTTTGATATTCGCCACGAGATTTCCAAGGCGCGAAGATTTGTTGAAGATTCGCCGGAATATTTTCGGAAATTGGAGATTCGCGGGAATTCGCGGGAAGATTTTTTGGGAGATTCCAGGTCGGTCGCGTTTGCCGTAATCGACCCAGTTTAATTTTCAGGAAGTCCCCACAAGAGGTGAATTAAAACGCTTGAAGGCTTGCGATCTCAAAGACCTACGTTTCTCGCAGTTCGATCATGGATCCTTGAACGTCCTTTTTTTCTTCTTGTTTTTCTCCTCCTCCTCCTCCTCCTTCTCCTCCTCCTCCTCATCATCATCATCCCCTTCTTCCTCCCTCCTCCAACTCTTCCTGCTCCTCCTCCTCCTCCTCCTCCTCCGCTTCCTTTTACGACGGCGACGACGACGGCAGCGCCGACGGCGGCGGCGGCGGCGACGACGACGACGACTTGTCTCCACGCCGCTGCCCATGGCCGCCCTCCGAGGGCCGCCCCGGCCGCCGAGGGCCCGCCGAGGGCCGCCGAGGGCCCGCCGAGGGCCCGCCGAGGGCCCGCCGAGGGCCCGCCGAGGGCCGCCGAGGGCCGCCGAGGGCCCGCCGAGGGCCCGCCGAGGGCCCGCCCACAGGAGGCCACCAGCGAGTGCAAGGCGTCGACGAGCCACGTCAGCCAGAGGCGCGCGGCGGCCTCGCTGCTCCTCGATGCGTTTTTCGGTCCTCCTCCTCCTCCTCGGCCCTCCTCCTCTTCCTCCTCGTTTCCTCCTCGTTTCCTCCTCCTCCTCCTCCTCCTCCCGCTTCCTCATCCTCGCTCGTCGTCGTCGTCGTCCTCCTCCCCTTCCTCCTCCTCGGTCCTCCTCCCTTTCCTCCTCCCCTTCCTCTTCCTCCTCCTCCTCCTCCACTCCTTTCCGTTATAACTAGTTCTTCCCCGTCGCACCCTGAGGCCGGTCGAATGGGCTGGCTGGGCGTTTCGCTTGAGACCTCCTTACCATTTATGACCTTGAGGCTTCGAAGCTGGCAACAGTTTCGCGGATTGAGAGCGGGTTCCCAGGCCTGTGGCCATGCTGCACATTCGCACCGCGCGACACACACACATTCACACACACACACGCGCACACACGCACACACACACACCACACACACACGCACACACAAACACACACACACACACACACACACACACACACGCACGCACATACACAAACACACGCACACACACACACGCGCACACACACGCACGCACGCACGCACGCACGCGCACGCACGCACGCACGCACGCACGCACAAACAAACAAACAAACAAACCCACAAACAAACAAACAAGCAAGCAAACAAACAAACGAACGAACGAACGAACAAGCACACAATCACACCCAAACACACACACACACACACACCACACACAACACACACCCAATACACAACACACAACACACACAACACACAACACACACACACCCACGCACCCACGCACCCACGCACGCACACTCTCACACACGCACACACGCAGACACGCACACACGCACACACGCACACACGCACACACGTGCACACGTGCACGCGTGCACACGCACAAGCACACAAGCACACAAGCACACAAGCACACAAGCACACACAAACACACACATACACACAAATACACAAATACACACAAACACACATACACACAGACACACAAACACACAAACACACAAACACACGTCACACACAAACACACAAGCACACACAACACACAAACACACATCGCACACAAACACACAAACACACAAACACACAAACACACAAACACACAACTACACAACTACACAATCAGCACACACACACGCATCACACAAAGACACAAGCATACATGCACACAAACACACAAACGCACAAACACACAAGCACACACATCACGCACATCACACACACGCACACACAATCACACAGACACGCACACATCACATACAAACACAAACACACAACCACAAACACGCAAACACACACACACTCAAACACACACACAAACACAAACACACGAACACACAAACACACACAAACACACAAACACACAAACACACAAACACAGAAACACACAAACACACAAACACACACACAAACACACACAAACACACAACACACACAAATTCACAAACACAGAAATACACAAACACACAAACACGCAACGCACACAACCACACAAACACACAAACACACACACACACATCACGCACATCACACACAAACGCACACACATCACACACACGAACACACACACACACACACATCACGCACATCACGCAAAACACACACACATCACACACACCACACACAACACACACAAACACACAAACACACAGACGCACAAACACACAAGTACAGAAACACGCAAACACACAATCACACAAACACACAATCACACAAACACACACACACCAACAAGCGATCAAGCTGGACGACCGCCCAGCCCTGAACGCTTGCAGGCACCGAATATTTGGCATGCCAGACAGGTCCGCCCATGGAGGTGGGTCCTCCAGTAGATGGACAATATCTTCGAACCCTTGCACATTCGAGGGGGATTCTAAATCACCCCCGCGCCCCCGACATCAATGTCGATCTCAGTAAAGGCGGTGTTTTGGGATTCGAATAGCTCTGTCCACTCACGCCCCCCCGTCGCCACGCCATCAACATTAATTTCGGGGGGTCTGGGGGGCTTGGGCCACAGGGTTCGAATATAATGTCCATGTACGGTCCCCATCTCCATCCTGGCATGGCCCCCACGAAGCGAGCCCAATTCTTCACGCTTCGCGTATCCCCACCAGCCCATCTCAAACCAGCAACTCTAGCGAAGCATGCCGACAGTCGTGTTTTTCAGGCGTGTTTCCGCCTGCCCCCGCATATCTCCCCTGTTCCTCCTTCCTCCCGCCTCCTTGTACATCCTCCTTGTGGTGGGAGCGGGAGAAGGACGAGGCGGAGGAGGAGGGAGAGAAAGCGCTCCTCGTGGTTTGAGTCGTTCGGGCTTCTCGTCCTGGTGTGAGTCGTTCGGGCCCTTCTTCCTGGTGTGAGTCGTTCGGGCTCTTCGTGGTGTGAGTCGTTCGGGCTCTTCGTCCTGGTGTGAGTCGTTCGGGCTTCTCGTGGTGTGAGTTGTTCGGGCCCCTCGTCCTGGTGTGAGTCGTTCGGGCCCCTCCTCCTGCCCGTCCAGAAACGACGCCCAGGCGAGTAGAGGGTCGTCCTGATGGGCTTTTCGGCGTCTTGGGTGCCTCGGGGGGGCCTCTTTGGGCCGTTTGGGATCCTCTTGGGGGCCTCCTGGGGGCCTCTTGGGGCCATCTTGGGGCCTCTTGGTGCCTCCTGGGCGCTTCTTGGGGCCATCTTGGAGGAAATCGATCAAAGAAGAGGGGAGCTTTAACTAGCGCTGCCCCCTCAGAAGGCCAAAATGGGGCCAAAACCTTGGTAAAATCAATGATTTTGGCTTCCAAGAAGAGGGGAGCTTTAATTAGCGCTGCCCCCCCAGAAGGCCAAAATGGGGCCAAAACCGTAGTAAAATCAATGATTTTGGCTTCCAAGAAGAGGGGAGCATTTTTCTGCCTCCCCCCGTCGGGGCCAGAATCCTCGTGAGGGGTGTCGTTTTTTAGCCCTCCCAGGAGTCGAAAAAGACCCCTCCAACGACCCGCGGGACGCCCTCTCCAGGCCCAGGGGTAGGGGGTAGGGGGAGGGGTAAACCCCTCCCCGAAGGGGAAGAAGGGGGGTTGAGAACAGAGAGAGCTCTCTAAACCACTCACGCCCAAAGGGCTGGTGGGATTCTCTTCGGGAGCCTCGGGGAGCCCGAAACACTGCTCGGGGTTAGAGGACGGGCAGCCGGCGAAAAAAGCTCGCCCTCCCCTCTCCAATCAAGCAGTGGCGAAGCGTCCCAGCTCGTCTATAGGCCTACCAAAGAATGTTCTAAGAACCTTTTCTGTGGTTTCCACGAAATGTTCCTAGAACATTTCTGGCTGGGACTGTCTTGTTTCAACATCGGGTTTATATTCCAAGAACCTTGTAACCTTGTTTATGTTCTTAGAACATTTTTGGGTTCTAAGAACATGTCGTGGTAGGCCTATAGGAATGCCAGGACGGTCGGTCCCTGCTCAATCCAATCTCAGCCACCCTCGGGGTAGCCTGCTTTACCGAAGGCAGAAGGTCAGTTCGTTTGAGTCCGTCGGCACAAGGACAGTCGAAATCTCGGTGGAAGAGGGTGCCCGGACAGCCACTCGACAAACACATATCAGAACGATTGTTGTGCTTCGCGAGCCCGGTTTGTGGCCGGTGAGTGCCCGACAGGAGGCTAGATGATGTTCTTGCCTGGTGGGACCCACCTTCAGCTTTGCCGAAGAGCACCGTGCTTAAGGAGGCCCAGTGGGTTTCAGAAGCCCAGCAGCTGTACCTTCGTGTGGCGAGAAGAACCGAGGCACTCGCAGCCATCCTTCTGACGGCCGTGACTGCTCGCCATGGGGAAAGGAATATCAAATTTGGGTATAGCCAGGACCCCAGGTAAGGGGACCCAGATAGTGGTAGGGCCCCGGAGCCCTTGACTCGGCCAGAATCACTATAAACCAGGTCTGCCGTAGCTGATGTTTTTTCGGGTGACGGCAGTTCCGGTTGGTGGAATGGGGCGGGGGGGCGTCCCTCAGTACACATCACTAAACCAGGTTCTACTAAACCCAGTTCTGCCAACGCCCGACAAATCTACGTCGCAAGTTGACCCAACTAGCTTTGAGACAGAGGCCATGCTTCCGCCAACTCTAGCTAGGGCGAGCAAGAGTGCATGAGCTGGGTCGACGTACCTGTTCCACGGGGACTTCTCCCGTAATAACCCGGCGCGCCCCTTCGAGAACGGACTCCAGGACCCCTTTCGGACGGCAGAGCAAGTCTCCGGACACACACGCCGCCCAGGTATGGACCACCTCACCCGTGCGAGTCAGCAGCGGGCCCCCCCAAAAACCTGGATGCGCACTCTTGAGCCGCCTGCGCTGGCTCCCACGGGGAGCCGCCAGTCGGACTCTGGATCAGCAGTCCTCGGACCTTTGAGTTCCCCGTCCGCAGCCCCTGCGCTGCGGCCCCGGCAGACTGGCGTGGCCGTGGGAGGAAGAGCATGGTGAAGGCCTTACGGCCAGCGCCGCCGACCCCGAAGGGGGAGCCCGAGGCGTCTGGGAGGCAAGGAATCGACGGGGAGCGCTGCTCCTAGGGAGGGGTGCTCCCCCAACAAGCCCTGGGACCCACCTCCAGCGGGGACGGGAGCAGAGGTAAGGGGCCTCCCTTCGACTCGATTGCGACGTTGCGAGGAGGAGGAGGAGGAGGAGGAGGAGGAGGAGGAGGAGGAGGAGGAGGAGGAGGAGGAGGAGGAGGAGGAGGAGGAGGAGGAGGAGGAGGAGGAGGAGGAGGAGGAGGAGGAGGAGGAGGAGGAGGAGGAGGAGGAGGAGGGAGGAGGAGGAGGAGGAGGAGGAGGAGAGGAGGAGGAGGAGGAGGAGGAGGATGGAGGAGGAGGAGGAGGAGGGGAGGAGAGGAGGAAGGAGGAGGAGGAGGAGGAGGAGGAGGAGGAGGAGGAGGAGGAGGAGAGGAGGAGCAGCCCAGTGTGCGCACTCGCGCGACCTGCTCGCTCTCTGGAAGCCAGCACTCTCGCTCCGCCGGCGGCGCTGCGCAGCGCGCGCCTGCCGAGCCAGCCCCTGCCCGGGCAGCGGAGGCCGCGCGCGCTCTCGAGAGCTCCCTCCGGGCCTCCTCCTCTCCTCCTCCTCCTCCTCCTCCTTCCTCCTCCTCCTCTCCTCCCCTCCCCCTCCTCCTCCTCCCCCTCCTCCTCCTCCTCCTCCTCCTCCTCCTTTCCTCCTCCTCCTCCTCCCCTCCTCCTCCTCCTCTTCCATCTCTCCTCCTCCTCCCCTCCTCCTCCTCCTCCTCCTGCCTCAGTTTGCCTTCCATTTCCAGTAGGGGGGGGGGGTCGGGGAACATTGAAAAAACACATGGAACCCGTGCCCCCCCAACCCGAAATGCGGGTCAGATCCGGGTCTTCGGGTTGGGTTGGTGGGGTGGTCTGGTAGGTAGTCAGTCCTGGGGGCTGCAGAGAGGGGGTGATGACCAGGGGGGGGTGGACATCATGGCGTGGGCCATGATATCTCCTCAGATTTCATGGCGCCCCCCGCCCTCTTGGACGCCTCCCTCTTGGCCGCCCCCGAGGTCTCCCGTGAGTCAGTATCGTCCAACCGACCCCTGTCTGACGCCATCTTCGTCTCCATCCCAAGCCCGACGATCTCAGCACACCAGTTGGGGACATACCCCATCGAAGCCCGAAGGGAACAGCCTATGTCCCCATCTAGGGGGGTAGATCGGCCAGTGGGGCCCAGGCCACGCCGGTGGGAACAGGGATCGGTTGAACGATGCTCAATGAGCCAGCCAGTCTTGCCCCAGTTGACCTTCTGCTTGCGCTCCTCCAGTCCCTCGACTAGCAGACGTAGTGCTCCTGGAAGCTGCTCGCTGGCGAGCCTCGCAGAGCCCATCGCCTGCAGCAGCTGGTCGCCCACCAGCGACTGCGCTTTCACAAGTGCTTACGTGTGAATCTGTTCGACCAGCAGGGTGTGAATCATCAGCTTCGTGAGCCCGCGAGCGCGACGGCAGCCGGCAGCGGCTGTGCCGTTGGCGCGCACGATGACGGACGAGGACCCTGCCGTCTGTGCTCGCCGGCCTCGTCTGTAGGCGCAGTACAGCGCCCTTGCCAGGATCTGGTGCGACACGTGCTCGTAGTACTTGCTGCGGTCGAGAGCTGCCGTGCCCGACGCCGTGCCCGATGAGGAGGAGGAGGAGGAGGAGGAGGAGGAAGACCTGTGTGCACCCAAGAGTCATCAACGATGTTGGAATAAACCCTCCCTCCAAGCTCCCCCCTTGATAGGTCCCTACAGCGATTCATTTCCACAGGGGGACATGCCTCGTTGGAAGACAACTGCTTGAAGACCCTGAAGCATGCCAAAACAGTGTTCTCGGGATTCCAACGCCACGGATCAACCTGATTGTTGAGTCTAGACGATCCGGAATCTTGCCAGACCGCCATTCCTGGGATTTTCAACGCCGCGAATCAACGTAACTGTTGACCCTCATAATCCTGAATCCTTCCAAAACACAATTTCTGGTACGCTGGTCCTGGGAACCCGTGGAACTCTTGCAATTTGTTTAAAAGAATGTGCGCGGCGCTGAGGCGAGAGTCACATTTTGAAAAGGAGCCACCCTCAATCCGTGAAGCTCTTGCATTTTCAAATAAGAAACGAATCTGCACGGCGCTAAGGCGAGAGCCACATTTTGAAAACGGGTCGTCCTCAATCCGTGAATCTCTTGCAAATTGTTAAGACGAATGTGCGCGGCGCTAAGGCGAGAACCATATTTTGAAAAGGAACCGCCCTCAACCCGTGAAACTCTGGATGTTGTTAAAACGAATGTGCGCGGCGCTGAGGCGAGAGCCACCTTTGGGAGACCGCCTGCCCTCCGTCTGTGAAGCTGCTGCTGATGTTTTTCGGCTCCGGGGTCATAGATTATGAGGAAGCCTCGGGCGAAACGCCCGGCCCGCCCTGCAAACTGGCCTCGGGGTGCGACAGGGAGAAGGCATGTATGAGGACAGGAATGCAGGGCGGCGACGGGGGCCGGGGCGGACGGCCGCGGCGACCAACCGCCCCGACGACCACCGCAACGACCAACGCGACGACCACCGCGACCACGCCGGCGGGACGAGGCCCACCCCCGCCGTGGGCTGCGGCGACCGCTGGTGGTCTCTGAAGCTGGCGCACCAGCGCCGCCGCCCCGCCACAGCGCCCGCTCGGTCCGCCCGCGAGCGAGGCGGGCCGCGTGCGGTTCCGTGCGGTGCGCCACCCTCGAGGAGGAGGAGGAGAAAGGAGGAGGAGGAGCGGGAGGAGGAGCAGGAGGAGGTCGCGGCCGCGAGGCTTGCGTGTGCTTCGAGTCTTTCGGCCTACAGACTTTTGCTCGTCTCTCTGCCCTGTCCGTTCGATTTTCTACGCTGGCCTCGCCCAGTTTGTCCGCGTTTTTCCGAGCTCGGCTTCGCGCACTCTTCTTCGCGAGCGGTACGCTTCAGCTCCGTGGCTGAAGTTCGCCCAGCGTAGACAGAGAGAAGGTGCAGGATGTGGAGGTGCAGGAGGAGAAGGACGGCGACGACGGCGACCGCGCGTTTCGGGAAATTCTGTTTCGGCCCTTAGGCGAGAGGGGGCAGCGCAGTTGCCGTTTGCGGCGGGAGGGGGGCTGCGGGTGTTCCACCAAAGCTGAACTGCACCAGATCTGATCTTAGATTTTTCCCGATCTTGGTGGTGGTGGTGGTCATATACAACGACAGGGGACAGGATGAGCCCGCGCCGCCCAGGCACCTGCTGGGGCAGCCGCCGCCGGAGCGCGCGTCCACCGTGAGAGTGCCCGGGGCCCGGGCTGCCCCCATCGCGCGGGGGTCGCGACCGCGGGGGCTGCGGCCCCGTCTTCCGCCCCCTCCTCCTCGTCGTCCTGCCTCCTCGCTCCTCGCGCCCCCCTCCTCATCACCCTCCCTCCTCCACCCTCCCTGCGGCCTCTTCCCTCCTCCCCCTGCCGGTCCTGGAGGCGTTGGACGTGTACGTGCACCTCTGAGTCGTCCCCTCCCCTCCTAGGCCGTTTGAGGTTTGGAGCGGCCGAGGTGCACTAGGTCTCTCCCAACACACTGCATCTGCCCTGGCAGTGTGGGTTTTTATGTTTTGATAAGGATTCGCTACGCGATAGATCTGAATCTCTGAACCTCCTCCAGCCGGCAGAACGCCGGCGGAGCTGTCCTCTTCGGGAGCTCGGGGCCACCCGAGCGAGCTCGCTCCTCGATGGCCACGCCGTGTCGATGGAAACCTCATGCTGAGTTCTGCGGCCGCCGGCTGCTCTGGGCATTGTGTACAGTCGGCCCGGATTAGTAGGTCGACCCTGCCAGCTCAAGGGTACCCTTGGGTCCTGTGCCTCGCGACACGTGCCTTCTTACACTCCTATGGCGATGTGGCCCTCGGAAGGGTCATGTGTCCTCTCGCGTGTCCCGTCCAATCAAGCCCGACTGTATGCCCAGTCGACGTCAGTGTGCCCATTTCTCGATCAAGCAAATCTTCGGTGCGAATCGGTGCCCCCCGACCCCCCCCCGCCGCCCCGCAGCGGCACCCCGCTGTGCACTCAGCAGGCGGGGATCCTGATCGGTGCAGGAAGGCTGCCGCTCTCCCGCCGCTCTCTCGCGCGGCACTGGCGCCCGTCCTGCTGGCTCCGATCCCCCTCCCCCCCCTCGGTGGTTCAAAGATGGGGTCCTGACTTGGCATCGCTCGGACTTGTGCATTTTTCCTTCGGCGAGGACCATCGAGGAGCATCCTTGATCATTCGGCGAAAAAACCACGCACGAAACCGAAAAAAAACACAGGGAATGGACGTCCGAGCGATGGCGAGCTGAGGGATGGGGTCCGGCGGACGAGGTGCGCCAAGCAGCCCCCAGGGATCCCCTCCTATCCTTAGGACCCCACCCTCAGGACCCCGTCTTTGAACCACCGACCTCCGCGGGGGGAGACGGCGCTCGGGAGCGCCGGCGGCGGCCCCGAGCGCGCCGCCCTGTCTGTGCCTTCCCGTCGACAGCTTCGAACGACTCCGGCCGCACCCCGGGGAGCAGCCGCCCAAGCAGCTCACGCTGCTGGCAGTGGGCAACAGCCGCCGGGGCGACGACGCCGGCTGCGGCCGCGAGCTCAAGAAGCTCAAAAGGTCCAGCTGCTGAGCCCCGGCGCGCAAGCACCCCGTGCGGGGCAAGCCGCAGGCAGCAGGCGGCGACCTGCACGCTGGCGCAGGCTGTCTCCCAGCATCGCGGCAGGTGGTCGGGAACTGGCATATCTGCGGGCGTTGCCGCTCTCGCGCCTCGGGGCACGTGCTTGCGGGTTGCCCCGTGTTCGGGACTCGCCTTCAGAGGCACCGACGTGGTGGGCGGCGTGGTGGGCCCCGACAGCCGCGGAGAGATCAAGGCAGCTATGGCCAACGAATCGCCCTGCTCATCCCTGGAACGTGTCATCGACGATGCGGATATCCTGGTCGTACCTAGCCTGCCTCCGACTTTTCGTGGATCCAAAAGCTTTGAGCATGCAGGCCCGACTCACCTCAGGTACGACCCGATCCAGAGAAAAGGAGACAACTCAGCATCCTCAGGGTCTTTCGTTATCTATATGTACCGAAGACTCCAAGGAGCTGCCTCACTAGGAGGAGGACGGGCAAGCCCACAAGGCTGGCCCCGCCGACCTGCCCTGGCAAAATCGGGCAGCAGGACCAGGTCGTCCCGCCTGGGTCCGAGCGAGATGACGGGACACATCAGAAGCGCTACAGACCACGACTTCGACGTCATCCGCGCCGCCAACTTCGGGGATGCGACCAAGTTGTTGTCCGAGGGCACATCCTCCATCACGATCACCTGGGCGCCCATTTTTGCAACCGGCGGTGCAGGTGTCACGTCGGGCCTGTCCCTCTACAGGGGGGACATTCAAGAATAGTCCAACAAAAGTAGCCTGGGACTATGTTTTGCATATCCTTTGGCCATTTGGGAGCATTGTTCGGGTATTTTTTATCTCTCGTCGAAAATCCCCCTGCAGGCGGACATGCCCGACTTCATGCAAGCACAGGGTGCAGCTGGAGGAGCACGTCGGCGACTGGGAGACTACGAACCGACGCGTGTCCTGGGCTCTGATGTGCAGCAGGGGCGCGATGGCCGCTGAGCGCACGCGCTGCGCACTCGCGCGGAGCGCGCAGGCGCAGCGCTCGCGCGGGCTCGGCCCATGCGCTCCAGAGACCTACGGCCGCGTGCCGGCATCCTCGCAGCGCCCCACATGCACGGGGAATCCCCTGGCTGCCGCGTGGAGAAGGAACCCGAGCACCCTGCGCGCGCGCACGAGCTCAGCAAGCGCAGGTTCCCGGTTCGCAGACCCGCACATGCGGCCGCGCCCGTGCGCTGGCCAGCGCCCGCGAGCACCGGCGCGACCGGGAGGGCCGCGCCACTCCAGCGATCAGCAAGCTCAACTGCCTGGCGGAGCCGACCTGGGAGCAGCGTGCGAAGCTGCACCACCACTGGCGCCCGCGTGCACCAGGAGCGAGGTCATTATCGTCTAACGCCAGGGCCAGGGTGGCGGTTCCGGCGACTGCGTCGCTGGGCCGCAGGGTTTTGATTCCGGCGACTGCGTTGCCAGACCGGGGCTACGAGGCAGCCCAGTGACCTGAACAGTGGCACAGCGAACGTGAAGGGGCCCCAGGACACACAAATAAGTACACGCAAATAGAATTATTCCCCATATTTTCCCATACTTTTTGGGTTTCTGTCTTCCCCCCCCCACTTCCCATAATTTCGCATGTTTTCCTGGGAGTCGAGGACAAATTGTGTCTGTGAGTTTTTTCCCCTCCTGAGAACAGCGCGACGAGTTGCCGCCGCAGCGGTCGGCAACCGTGCTCCCTCCGACTGGATTCACTTTAAGACGTCGCCACGTCATGGCGAACGCCGCGTGGCGGCTCGCGCGTGGCACGCAGGCGGGAGCTCCTCTCTTTCCGCGCCTCTGCTCCGCCCTCTCTCCTGCCTCCTCTTTTCCACCTCCTACCTGTTCGTGTTCGTCCTCCTCTCCACCTCCCTCGGCTCCTGCTCGCCGCCCTCCTCCTGTTCCATCCTTCCCCCCCCTTCGCTCCCTCGATCCTGCTTCTTCCTCCCTCCGCCCGCCTTCCTCCCTCCCCCTCTTCCCCTCTCCCCCGCCGCGGCTCCCTCGCCGCCCCCCCGCAAAAAGGCACTTCAGGAGCTTAGCTCGGGGGGGGGGGAAATCAGGAGCGAAAGAAGGACGCACATGTACATGAATCCACGCTGGTTTCGAGAGCACGCATTGCGTAACTGTTCGTATGACGCGGCCCGTCTCGCAGATCGAGGGGCCGTGTTCATGTGCATAGCTGGGCGCGCACGTCCTTTTTTGTGGGCTCCCTGGGAAAGCCTGCCCGAGGGCCCGCTTTGGGAGGCCGCCGAGGAAGCATCCAGCAGTCGCGGCCGCCTGCTCACCGCACTTCTCCTCCTCCTCCTCCTCCTCCTCCTCCTCCTCCTCCTCCTCCTCCTCCTCCTCCTCCCCCCTCCCCCCTCCTCCCTCCTCCCTGCTCCTCCTCCTCCTCCTCCTCCTCCTCCTCCTCCTCCTCCTCCTCCTCCTCCTCCCCCTCCTCCTGTGGAGCGGTTTCGCGGGCGCACGAGCGAGCAGGCCAGGCGTCGGTGGAGCCGGCGGCGGGGGGGCACCGCAGCGAGCGCCGAGCCACGAGGGCGCGGGAGGCCTTCCGGGAGGGAAAGAAACACGCAGGCACGATGAGTCGTCGACTCCCAGGAAGACATGGGAAGATATGGGAACTTGGGGGGGAGGGGGGGGGGAAGGCGAGAACCCTGAAGATGTGGGAAAAGATAGGGGGGAATCCAAGGGGAGGAGGGTGGAGGAGGAGGAGGAGGAGGAGGAGGAGGAGGAGGAGAAGGAGGAGGAGGAGGAGTAGGAGGAGAAGGAGGAGGAGGAGGAGGAGAACGCCGTGGCCAGTCACCGGCCGATGCCGAACGGCGTGAGCTATGGCAGGGCGGCGATCGTTCCAGGTTGAACGGTCTCCGCGGTATCAGGAAGCAGCGCCGACGTCATGGCAACGTGGCGTCCGAGCCAAGACTTCGGGGTGATGTCCGCCGTGGCTTTGTGAGGGGCTCGATGGGCCTTGGGTCCTTCCGTGGGTCGGCTCTTCCCCTGGCGCCGCTCCTCATGCACCCGGGCGCAAGGGACTCCCCCCGAAGGCTTCGCCCCTGGTCCTCCTGGCAGAACGTTGGCTGTCAGAACTCACGGAGTCAGTCGTTCGCCGGGAGCTCGCTTCCCCCTGGGCCGTTCCGCGGGCCGCGGTGGGCGGATCGGTGCTTGGTTTTGCTACGCCTGCCCCCTCCCAAATCAGCGGGAGCACAGAGGGTGGATATCGAAGAACAATAATAATAATGAGACTAATAATAATATCAATGATAATAAGAATAGTAATATTATTTTTATTAATACTACTACTACTACTACTACTACTACTACTACTACTACTACTACTACTACTACTACTACTACTACTACTACTACTACTAACTAATACTACTAATAACTAATAATAATACTAATAATAATAACAATACTAATAATAATACTAATAGTAAGGGTAATAATACTAAGTAGTAGTAGTAGTAGTAGTAGTAGTAGTAGTAGTAGTAGTAGTAGTAGTAGTAGTAGTAGTAGTAGTAGTAGTAGTAGTAGTAGTAGTAGTAGTAATGATACTAATAATGATGATGATGATAATAATAATAATACGACGAATACTAATAACCACATAAACATAAACTTTTGGCGCCCCGCGGGGGTTTCTTGGATCCGCGCCTGTGCCCCCCGGCGGCGCCTCCGGCGCCGCCTCTGGCGCGATCCAAGAAGTCCGCGCGGAGCGCCACAAGTTTATGTTTATGTGTTTTTTCTTCTTCTACGGTCGAGCCTCTGATTCAGAAACGTCCTCCAGAAAAAATGGGCCAGCGTTTTTTGGCCAACTTGCTGGAAAGCTGTCTCAGTTTCTTGAGCACGTTCGCCCTCCAGCGTTGACAACAGAACCTGGCCCAGGTGGGTTTCATCAGACTTCTGGGAAGCTGGCCCAGTTTTCTTAGGTGACGAGTTTCTGGATCATATTGTCGGCTGTAGGATTAAGTCGGGCCTGTCCCTCCACAGGAGGAGTATTCCCAGATAGTGAAAAAATTGTCTGGGGACGATTTTTGGACTATGTTTGACCACTTCGGGAGTATTTGTCGATTATTTTTTGTCCAAAGTCCATCTGTAGGGGCACATGCCCGAGCTGACTGTAGGAGCGCGCAGGAGTGGGCACTCCCGAAGCAGGCGGGGGCAAACGCGGGCGGCTCGCGCAGGAGTAGGGCGCTCCCCGTGCTCGCCGCAGAGAGAGCCTCGTCGCAGGCTCGGGTGGTCGGCGCCGCACGACATGCGCAGGTGCCCCTCCCCCCTGGGCCGTGCGCTCCTGTTGCGGCCCCCCCTCAAAACATGTTTTGTTTTTGTTATGACTGGTCCCTATTGATAATCACCCCCTCCCCCAGGCGACTGGTAGCCAACCAGGAGCCAGGAGGGCACTCCCCAACATCCCCTGTAAAAAACAATAGAACACACACACACACACACGCACACGCACACGCACACGCACACGCACACGCACACGCACACGCACACGCACACGCACACGCACACGCACACGCACACGCACACGCACACGCACACGCACACGCACACGCACACGCACACGCACACGCACACGCACACGCACACGCACACGCACACGCACACGCACACGCACACGCACACGCACACGCACACGCACACGCACACGCACACGCACACGCACACGCACACGCACACGCACACGCACACGCACACGCACACACACACATCCGTAGCCATTTTGGCTCAAGTCCGGAGTCATTCGGCTCAGGACTTGACCAGACTGGCGTGGGGGAAGTCAGCGGCCCCCAACAGTGACACCTCACGGCCAGGCCAGGTGAGGATATTGAGGCGCGAGTTTTTGTGCCAGCGATCACGACTTCTTTTCGGCATCTTTCCATACACGGCGCCCGCGTGCCATGGCGGATGAGCAGTATCGTCGCCAGCCGTGGGTGCAGCAGCAGCACACGGCTCCATGGAGGCTCGCGAGCTCCTGGGGTCGCCGCCAGCTTTTCAGGAAGAAGGTGTTCTGTTCGCAGTGCCCCCGATACCTGTTCGAGGACAGGCTGCAGGCGGCCAACAGCACCTGCCTGTGCGGTGCTTGGCTGGGGAGCCCCAGCGCCTGGGGGACAGGGCGGCACCACCAGCAAGGCAACGGGGCTGGAGGAACATCGGGTCGCTCGCAGGCATCTTACCTCGAGATTGCACTCCGAGCCATGGCGGGCGAGGAAAAGGATCCACAAACCAGCCGTAAGGTGGAGGAGCTGCTGCAGCTGCTGGCGCCGAAGCAGCCTTCCCCGCCACCAGAGCGCCCAGCGGCGCTCCTGCAGCGGGCCATTCACGAGTGGGCAAAGCTACGAAGGCGCTGGACAAGGCCCGCCAGCGCTGGATCCGCACGAAGGACGAATACCATGAGGCGCAGATGGCTCTGGAGAAGGCCACGGAGGAGCTGGTGGCAGCTGAGCAGGATGAGGTGGAGGCGGCCCGCCGCATCCTGCCCGACAGAGAGGACGATGAACAGAGCCCAGTCATCGACGTCGGCACGGCCATCCGTGACGGCATCAAGTTGCAGTTCTCGTTCGGCAAGTTGCTCGACGGGTTGGAACTCCAGGAGGCAGACCGCAAGATCGTGGAGGAGCGGTCGGGGGCTGTCAACACATTGCTCCAGAAGGCGATCAGGGAAGCGATGGGAGGCCTCACCGCCGACCTGGAGAATATCCAGAAGGAAATGGCCGAGGTGGCCGCGAGAGGGACGAAGAAGAGGAATACCGAGGAGCAGCCCAGTGCGGGTGTTTTTGCACCTCCTCGTGGCCCTCCTCAGCAGCATGTGGGCGGCCAGGCCCCCGCCCCAGGTGACCAGCAGCCTGCGGGGGCAGGAGGGCCAGGCGGTGCCCCAAGCAGTGCTGAGCCGCCCAGAGCAGCTGGAGACGAGAGCGCCCCAGTGGTGGCCGACAAGAAAGAGGCCCTACAGCAGGAGGTGGAGGCAGAGATCCAGAGGGCGCGGCAGAGAGTCCAGCAGTCGCTTTGACGGCAGCGAGGCTCAGAGTAGAGACCACACGCTGTACATGAGGAACTTGTCCAGGTTCGGACCCACAGCCAAGCGCCTCCTGCAGAAGCGCGAGCATGACTTCTACGTCCTACCAGAAGTACGCACGCGTCCAGACGAGGCAGATGGGCATCTTGAGGTATGGGCGAAAGCAGGTTATACGCCAGTGCTGACTCCGAGCCGTGCATCGGAGAGCAGTCTAAGGCCAGGCGGAGTTTCCGCAGGCTGCAGGAAAGCTTTTCAGTTCGAGTCGTTTCGCCATCTCTCGAGTGAGCCAAATGCCACACTGGGCATGCGGGACCTCCAGAAGGGACAGCAGCCTGTCACCAGCGGGGTTGATTTTCATGACTTTGTAGGTTTCCAGACGAAAGTATCAGGACAGGCGTTCAGCATCTTTGGAATCTATCTTACCACAGGGGTGGGTTTGCGAGGCGAGAACGCCCGCAAGCTCGCCAGCCTAGGCTCTTTGCTGCAGTCCCTTCGTACACCGTGGCTTGTCATAGGCGATTGGAACTGTGAGCCAGAGGAGCTCCAGGTAAGCGGATGGCCTCATTTAGTAGCAGGTGACATCAGAGTAGCCCACAATGTAGAGTACACGTGCGCAGTCTCGCCTTGTCGAATGCCGGGTTTTTTAGTATGTTCAACGTCAGCGAAGCGCCTCATAAGCGAGGTTGTGGCTGACACTGAGCCCATCGCGGGAGCAGGGAAGAGCCACTACGGACTAATCGTCCGCATGGGATTATGCATGGCAGAGGCATTGCGCAGAGTTCTGAGCTTGCCTAGACCGTTCCAGCAGCCACCGCCAAAGAAGCGGGGTAATAATCCAGACAGCAAGCGTTCGAGGCGAGCGGCTGAAACATCACAGAAGAAGGTTAAGGGGAGTCACGAGGCCCCCCAGAAGCAAAGACAACCAAGGAACATATTTCCTTCAAGAGCCCGTCGACGCTCGAGTATTTATGCCCAGACGATCTGGAGGAGGAGGATTTTGGGGGTGATGACTGCTGGTTGGACGGGGGTGAGGAGGAGGGCGACGGTGTAGAGTCCCAGGCGAGCCCTGTGCAGCCAGAGGCGGCAGGGTTCAATCACCTGCTCCATCAGCTGTCAGCAGCCCAATTAGATCAACTATGGCACGGGAGGCAGCTAGGCCCCCATGCCACAAATAATCTGCAGCCTCCAGAGTACATCGAGCAGTCACCTTCGTTCCAGTTAGATCGGAGGGCTTCCCTCACGGCGGGTGTGGAGTACGCCAGATGGGTCTCGCGCATGGAAGAGTTTTTCATCCTTACGCACGCAGTGCCACCGCACAAGCGGAACGACTACCGAGGACGGGGCCAGGCGCGAGCACTAGTTTTCAAGCCCGAGGCACAAGGAGCGACGTTCATCTTTGCATCAGACCCAGTTGCCCATTGGTGGGCTACAGTCGCGTTCCTCTTGGAAGAAATAGTCTGTTGCCTAGCTAGAAAAGGTCCTCGTTTTGATTCTCGTTTGGCCAGAGTCCGAGAGCTAGCCAGCCAGCTTCCCACCTCGTCCCTCATGCCTCTCTCGTCTCGCCTCTGGGGCATCTGGAAGGAGGGGCTGGGGCGCTTGGACAAGGCCTCATATGGAGAAATTACATATGTCAGTTTCAAGGCGAGGCATAACGCGACCCGTGCACACAGAGCGTTGCAATACATGAATCAGCAGAGTTTCAAAGAATGGGTGCTGCAACAGGCTCTTGCTGGAGGCAAGGGGCTGTGCAACATGATCAAGCCAAGGAAGGTTTTTGTAGGAGAGGTTCGTTCAGGAGCCGCCTCTGCGCCAGACGCCATCAGCCGAATAGGACTCAAGGAGGGGGCGTGGGGCGCCAAGTGGGGGGCTGGGCGCAAATGCACCTCAGAGGCGGTTCTTCTTTGGCGGGAAGCGCAGAGGCAGGCTATCCAGAACCCACTCCCACCGCTAGAGCCAGAGCATGTCCAGAAAGTTATCGCTAAAGTGCCAAGTCGTGCCAACGGGATAGGTCAGTGCAACAAAAAAGATTTTGCCTTTCTCCCGCCAGCAGCCATTCAGCAGTTAACAGATCTTTATAACGCCGTCGAGGCGAGAGCTTGCTGGCCACGGCAGCTCATGACAGTCCTAGTCATGTTGCAGGTCAAGACGCGTGAGGCCGACAGAGCGATTGGCTTACTGCCGTGGCTCCCGCGCCTGTGGGGCAGGCTCAGGCATTTTGAGCGAGCTGAGTGGTGCAAAAGGCGAGCAGGTCACTGGGGCACAGCTGTTGCTGGATCATCGGCACTCAGGGTAGCTGTGTGGAGAGCTTTTCAGGACGAGCTTTCAGAACAGTCAGTCGTACCAGATTTAGTGCACGCAAGCCTGCTGCGGGACGTACAGGGCTTCTACGATTCCTTGTCGTGGGAGCTGGTACTTTCCAAGGCGCTTGCATTAGGTTTCCCAGCAATTTACTTAGCGCTCGAACTTCAGATGCGCATGTCGCCTCGGTTTTTGAGAGAAGAAGGAGGCTTTTTTTTTTTTTCTTTTTTTTTTTTCAGAAGCGATTCAACCCAGTATGTCTCTCATCCCAGGCTCGACAGGAGCTGTGGACCTAGGCAGGTGTGCGCTCTATTTCATGCGTGAGGAAGTGGCTAGATGCCCTCCTCCGACGCCAAGCCTCCACACATGGGTAGACGACATAGCACAACGCTGTGAGGCACCGAGGCAAAGGCTTGTAGACACACTTTTCAAGGCTGGACAACAGTTGGTAAAGGGCCTGCAGACAGTCAGTTTGGCGACGGCGGACAAATCATGCGTCATCTCATCGGGTCCCCAGACGGCTAGTGAACTGGCCCAGCGCTTTGCAGCAGCCAGCGTCAGCATCCAGGTGAAATCGAATGCGCCAGATCTAGGTTTGGACAGAGGCAGAATCGCAAAACGTAGACCCAAGCAGGCAGCAAGACGAGTTGCAGCAAGTTTTAAGATCCGCAGACTCTCGAGGTTTGCGAAGGGAGCACGTAAGCACAGGGAGCTGTCCAAGAGAATGATTTCGGTCTCGGCTTTCGCTCAGTCGCGTTACTCGGATCAGGTGTATGGGGCAGCTCCCAGCATAGTACAGCGCTGGAGGCGAGCGATGGCCGACCTGTCGAGCAGGAAAAAACACGGCCGTTGCTTGACGACCCTCCTAGCGCTAGAATGCGGTACGCAGGATCCAGCGTACACAGCAGTTTTTGATGTGGTCAAGATGTGGTTCACAATTCTAGGCGATTTAAGGGTGAATGTAGAGCGTGTGCAGAGAGGCTGGGGAAGAGTGCTAGCCAATCTAAGCAGCAAGGCCCCCAGACAACGCTGGGGGCGAGTATGCTCACCCATGGCAGCCACGATCTGTGCCATGCTAGATCTAGGCTGGAACCCTGAAGGGCCTTGGAGACGGCACAGTGACATCGGGGAGAGACCTTCGGGGCACCAGTAGAGATGATCGGGAGAGGCCCTCTCGACAAGTCGCACATTCTTTTTGCGTGCGTAGCGGACAGTATCGGTCGGAGGCTCTGGGCGAAGGCGGCCAAGAACTCCTGGATGGGAGAAGGACTGCAGCTTGTGCCCGACATGAAGGGCCCCCGTCGACAGTGCCGCATGGCTTTAAAGCGTAGCGGCTATAAGTGGAAAGGCCTTTTGCAGTGCGTCATGACAGGAGCAACATGGTGTAGACAGAGACTTTTTGAATATGGCCTGGAGCCTGACCCCGTGTGCCCACGCTGCGGACAGGCTCTAGAAACTGACAAGCATCGTTGCTGGGAGTGCCCAGCTAATCAAGAGTTCCAGACGATTTCCAGCGGCATAATTGCAAAAGCGAGAATAGAGTCGGATAATTTGCCCAGCATGTGGATTCGAGGATTGGTGTCATCTACGTGGACTAGCGTCCCAGATCCGACGGACGAGGACATCAGCAATGTTTTTGGTAGGTCAAACCACCAAGTTTTCGGAGGCCCAGGCGCCATCTTTGGAGGAGGTGACGCCAGCGGGGGGGGAAGATCAGGATCCCAAGCTGCGCCGAGTGGCCTGGGCCTGTGCTACCCTAGGCGGATTCCGAGAGGACGGGAGTTACGACGTGGGTGAGTTGAGGTTGGGGCACTTGCAGGGAGGGACTCTGCCAGGCTTTTTTCAGACAGTAAATCGTGGCGAAGCCACAGCGTTGCTGGAGTTTACAGCTGCAGTCCTTCCGCAGGCGCACGCAATATATGTGACGGACTCAGAATATGTCATGCGGGGAGTCGAGAAGCTAAAAGTAGGCAAGCTTCCAGACACGCATGTGGATGTCTGGCGGCGTCTTGGAGAGACGCTGGCGGAGCACCCAAGCAGAGGAATTCGCGTGCTGAAGGTGGAGAACCACCTTAATGCGGAGGAGGCGATCGAACAGAGAGTAGATCCTGCCACCCTCTTGGTCAATGCTATCGCGGACACCGCAGCGAGCAGACTTGCCGAGGAGTTCAGAATTTCGTTTGCTGACAGATGCAGGGTTGAAATGGCAACGGCAGTAGGTTTTTCGGTCAGGAAGCATTTAGCCAAAGTCCTAGAGAGTGTGATTGAGAAGGTGCCCAGGCACCAGCCCAGTAGGAGAGCCATGAATGAAAGAAGAGAGAGAGAAGAGCGCAGTATCCAGCTCACTGAGCACAATGGTGCGCACATCCTAGGCCCCAGAGTGAGATGCAGGGAGCGTGGAGGATCCGCGCCGAGGAGAGAGTTGAATCGTTTCCTTGACACTCCCTGTGTGAAGAGTTTAATGAGAGACGTGGTGCTCTCACCAGCGGGTAGACAGGTCTTCAACGGCCGGGGGCTGCATGTTTCACGCGCAATCGGAGTCCACCAAGTGTTTGGGGCTTTGATCTGTTTGAAATGCGGGTTCTATGCCCAGAAGGGGGCGAGGAACCTCATTCTTCCCTGCCAGGGCCGACCCACAGTTCACGGGAAACGGGCCCTGCGCAGGCTTCAGAAAGGTGAAGTGCCAGCTGTTCGGTCAAGAGAGACCGACAGAGCTACAGCGAATTAGTAACAGGTTGAGCCACTGGCTGGAAACAGAAAAAACACACACACACGCACACACACACAAACACACAAACACACAAACACACAAACACACAAACACACAAGCACACAAACACACAAACACACAAACACACAAACACACAAACACACAAACACACAAACACACAAACACACAAACACACAAACACACAAACACACAAACACACAAACACACAAACACACAAACACACAAACACACAAACACACAAACACACAAACACACAAACACACAAACACACAAACACACAAACACACAAACACACAAACACACAAACACACAAACACACAAACACACAAACAC
>CAUYUJ010021823.1:75000-79193 GCA_963575745.1 Prorocentrum cordatum | reverse complement strand
CACACACGCACACACGCACACACTCACACACGCACACACGCACACACGCACACACGCACACACGCACACACGCACACACGCACACACGCACACACGCACACACGCACACACGCACACACGCACACACGCACACACGCACACACGCACACACGCACACACGCACACACGCACCCACGCACACACGCACACACGCACGCACGCACGCACGCACGCACGCACGCACGCACGCACGCACGCACGCACGCACGCACGCACGCACGCACGCACGCACGCACGCACGCACGACACACACACACACACACACACACACACACACACACACACACACACACACGCGCGCACACACACACACACACACACGCACACACAACACCACACACACACACGCGCCACACGCACACACACACACACACACACACACGCCACACGCAACGCACACACGCACACGCAACCACACACACCACACACACCACACACCACACACACAACACACACACACACACACACACACACACACACACACACACACACACACACACACACACACACACACACACACACACACACACACACACACACACACACACACACACACACTGCCTCCAAATTCGGAGCATGCGCAGCCAACCCGATGCGGCCTCCCCCCACCATCCCTGTCAAAAAAGCAATATTGAGTACACTTGGCGGCGGCGGCGGCGGCGCCGGCAGCGGCGGCGCCGGCGGCTGCGGCGGCTGCGGCGGCGGCGGTGGCGGTGGCGGCGGCGGCGGGGGCGGCGGCGGCGGCGGCGGCTGTGGCGGCTGCGGCGGCGGGGCGGCGAAGGTGGCGGCGGCGGCGGTGGCGGTGGCGGCAGCGGCTGCGGCGACAGCGGCTGCGGCGGCGGCGATTTGGCAGCAGGGGCGGCGAGCGGCGGCGGGCAGCGGCGGCGGCGGCGGCGGCGGCGGCTGCGGCGGCGGCGGCGGCGGAGGCGGCGGCGGCGGCGGCGGATTGGCCCCCAGTAGTTGCCCATCCAAATACGACTGCTGAATATGCTGAGGCTCGGGCCAGGCTCGGGTGCTACGTATGTGTTGGGAGGGCGGGTGGGAGTGAGCGAGACGGCTTGCGGGCGGGGAGGGAGTCTTGACCCATCCCCATCCCCATCCCCATCCCTTTCGAGACCCCCATCAAGTTTACCACCCCAGTTGGGGCTACACCCCTCGAGACCCGAAGGAAGCGACCTGTATCCACATCCAGGGGGGTACCTCGGCCAGTAGGGCCCAGACCACGCCGCTGGGAATGGTGATCGGTGAAACGATACTCAAAAAACGAAGCGCTGGCTGCAGAGCAGGAGGCGGAGGATTTTGCCCGGCACAGGGGGGCTCTACCCAACGGGGTAGACTTAAAGTCGGGCCTGTCCCTCTACAGGAGGAATATAGAAAAATAGTCAAATGATAATGTTGTTATATATATATATATATACAGATATATATATAAAATAATATATATATATATATATACATATATATATGTATATATATATATATATATATATATATATGTATATATATGTATATGTATATGCTTACATGTTGGCATTTTTGGGCAATTTTTGATTTTGCGTCCCAAATCCGCCTGTTGTGGGACACGCCCGACCGAACGCTGGCCGCAGGCCAGGAGGGCTCTGCCCAACGGGGTCGTTGCACGCGTGTGCAGTCGCGTGCGCTCGTGGCTTCCAGTCCGACTGCTACGCACCTCGCGCTGGCGAGCAGACCGCTTGGCGGGAGGTTGCACGCTGTCTTGTGAGCCTCCTCCTCCTCCTCCTCCTCCTCCTCCGCCTCCTCCTCCTCCTCCTTGTCCTCCTCCATTCTCGAGACCCGACGTTGTGAAAACATGCAGAGCCGCTGCGAAAATCACGACGGGAGCCCTGGCCCTCGCCTGCCTGCTGCGTCTGTCTGCCAGCCGGACCGATGCGTGTGATGGCCCCTTGGTCCGACGCCTGGGCGAGAGCGCCCAGCGCCGGAAGACTGCCACGCTCGGGTCCCAGGCCCCCCCTCCGCAAAGAATCGGGAAGGGGGAGAAACACACACACACAGACACAACTAGTCGTCGATTCCCCAGAAGATAGGGGAACCTATGGGAAGTGGGGGGGAAGGCAAAAACCCAGAAGAGATGGGAAACTATGGGAAGCGGGGGGGAAGACAAAAACCCAGAAGATATGGGAAACTATGGGGGATCGTGTTATTTTGCGTCTCTCTGTTTGTGTGTCCCAGGCCCTCCCACAAAGAAGACCCAGCAGGAGGCGGAGGCCGAAGTGCCGAGGGCGTTTGGGGCCCGACCGCGCCGAGGTCGAGGGGAGCCTCGTCGAGGACCCTTGGATGCACGTTTGCGTTATAAGTCGGGCCTTTCCCTCCACAGGAGGAGTAGCCAAACATAGTCAAACAAATAGTCTGGGGACGTTTTTTTTTTCAAGTCATCTTTTATTTTTCATTTTTTGAAAAATATCGTCCAAGTTTGTTGTTATATATATATATATATATGTATAAATCAATGAATAAAAAACAATAAAGCTAGGAGATGTTCTGGAATATTTTCATTCTTTCGTCCAAAAGCGTGGCGGCCCCTCGCCCCCCTCCCCCCCCCTTGGGGGCCCTGCGCTCCCGACGCAGCCGCCGACCAACACACGGAATGCGGAGCCGCACGGGAGCCTCCCGCGGAAGGCGGCGCAGAGAGGAACGCCCGCCGGCGCTCGCCTGGCCTCCCGGCAGGGAGGCCGGCCGGCCGGCCCTGCAGCGAGCCGCGCGGGGCCCGGCCTGGAGGGGAGGGGGCGGGAGCCCCGACGGGCGGAGCGGGGCGGGGGGCGGAGGGCGGGAGGCATGGCAGGAGCCGCCTCCTCCGCCTCCTCCTCCTCCTCCGCCTCCTCCGCCTCCGCCTCCTCCTCCTCCTGCTCCTCCTCCTCCCCCTCCTCCTCGTCCTCTTCCTCCTCCCTCCTCCCCCCCCTCCTCCTCCTCCTCCTCCTCCTCCTCCTCCTCCTCCTCCTCCTCCTCCTCCTCCTCGGCGGGCAGGGCAGGAACCGGGGAGGAACGCCCCAGACGTGCTCGCGTCGTGGCAAAAATTATGACGGAGGTTTTTTTGTCGTGTTCGGCCTCTGGGGGCCCTCGCCGAGAACGACTCAGGACGGAAACGGTCCCGGGGAAGGGGTGAGGTTTTCCAAAGACGCCGTCCTGAAAACATCAGGACGTCGCATGTCTGGGGCTGGCCGGCAGGGCGGGAGGCGGAAAGGGCGAAGTGCCGGGCCGGCCCGCGCCGAGGTCGTGGGGCTGACTGCCGGCGGCGGCGTGGCCGCGGCCGCCCGCCCCCGTCGATGGTTGACCGCGGGGGCGCGCGCGCCGCGCCGCAGTGCGGGCGCTCGCGGAAGGCGCCTGAGCAGCGCCTCGCCGCGCGCGGGGGGGGGGGGGGAGTGTGCTGAGGAGGCGGGCCTGCTCACGAGGCGGAGGGGCTTCTCGGAAGCCCCCTTTGGCCTTCTGGGGCGCCGCCGCCGTCTTCGGGGGAGGCCCTGGAGAGAGCTTCTTCTCGGGAGGCCGGAGGCCTCCTGCGCCTTCCGAGAGGCCCACCCCCCCTTGCCTCTCCCAGGCGACGACAGGGGCGAGTAGCCCAGGGGAGAGCAAACCATGTATGCAGGTGCGCCGATGACCCGTGCCTTCGAAGAGGCTCCCGGGCGAACTATCGTCGCCGCCGCACCTGCCCCCTTGGGCTCGGCGCCGAGCAACTGTGCCTGGCCAGGGCCGCCCTTCGAAGAGCAAGCGGCGCGCTCCAGAAATGATGGGCCTGCTTTCCACCACCACCACCACCACCACCACCACCACCACCACCACCACCACCACCACCACCACCACCACCACCACCACCACCATAAGTTGGAGGGGGGAAGGAGGAGGACGAGGAGGAGGAGGCGGTGGAGTAGGAGGAGGAGGAGGAGGGGGAGGAGGAGGAGGAGGAGGAGGAGGAGGAGGAGGAGGAGGAGGAGGAGGAAGAGGAGGAGGAGGAGGAGGAGGAGGACCCCCTTCCCCCTCCAACTTCTGGTGGTGGTGGAGGGTGGAGGGCAGGCCCATCAAGAAGCTGCCCCTCGCCCCCGATGGGGTCGAGCAGCTGGCAGATCTGCTTCCGTGGGATGTGGCGGAGGGTCGGCGGAGACGCCGTCGGAGGTAGCAAAGGGCGG
>CAUYUJ010021823.1:0-70000 GCA_963575745.1 Prorocentrum cordatum | reverse complement strand
TCGCGTATCCCCACCAGCTGTTCTGTTTCTTACCGACTTTGGCGTTTCCGATGTTCTGCATGTTTGCATACTGGCGGTGCTTCTCAGTTTCAGCCAGCCCCTCCACTCGCCGGTCCTCCGCTGAGGTGCTGCGCGAGGCCCCGCTTAGCCGCCTGGCCTCCGCTGCTTTAGGTTAATTACGTAGTCTTTGCGTAGCCCGCTTTGACCTGACTCGCCGCTGGCGCGCTCGCCCGCGGCCGCTGACTAAAGAATATCCCCACCAGCACGGTGCCGCGCGCTACCGACCTCCACGGTGCTAGGACTTCGGCATGTGTGGCTCCTTGCGCCCGTCGGTTGCTTTCTCCTGCAAGGACTTCGCTTCCGACATGTGCCAGTGCTGTACAAACAAGAGGTACTGCCGTTTGCAGTGCTATACCCTTGCGCTGACACGATGCAGTTGTGTCGCTTACGGCACGGACGTCGTCGGGGTGTGCCTGTCGGTCCTGCTCGTCTCTGACGGTGCCTTGTGCCGACTCATACCGAGCGTTTGACCTCTGCGTGTTTATGGTCGCGCCGCCGCGCTATTTTGGCTGCGCTTACTTGCTGGTCGCCACCAGGATCTCCACGCCACCGGGTTGGGAGTTTCCTTTCTGGCTTTTCTTCCGAGTGGCTGCCCGCGCGCTCGCTTCGCTTGCCTTTCTTTTCTTGCTGCCTAGTCGCGCCCCGACTAGTGTTCGGACGGCTGTCGACCTGCAACGCGAGCCCGCAAACGAAAAAGTACCCCCACCAGCCTGACACGACGCTCTACTTCAAGTCCCGGCTCCTCGGCAAGGCTCTTCGTCCTCGACGTTGTCTGAGCGTGATCTCCGGCGCGCCCGTCTTCTCTGTCGTCTCTTTTCGCCTCTCGTTCTTATTCTTCCTGTTCGCCCTCGTTTTCGCTGGTCCTTGTTCTTCCGCCCTCTTGCTCTTCGTCGCCTCGCCTTCTGCGTGCTCTCGTTCGTTTCTCCTCCGCCGTGTAGTTCTCGCCACCGTTGTGCCCCTTTTCCGCCTGTCCTGCTAGGTTGGCCTGTTGTCTGACTACCCTGACGGCGCGCAGCTGCCTGCGTCGCTCGCGATCAAAAAAGTGCCCCCACCCGCCCATCCAGAAACGATCAGCAGGGGGGTTGGTGAATCAGGGGCGGCAGGACGCATGCAGTCGCGCAGCCCTTTTCGGGAAAACGAAGATCACAAGTCGCTTCCCGCTTTGAAGTTTAAGATGGAAATTGGTGCAAGCTGCGCTTCGATGAGGGGTGACGGGTGTTCCGATGATTCGGAATGGCTGTTGCACTGATTTGTATCTTAAGCTCGCGTGCGTTTCGAAACTTGGAGCCGTCTAGAGGCTCTTTGGGGGTTATCTTGGGGCCCTCTTGGGGCCCTCCTGGAGCTCTTCCTTGGGGCTCTCTTGAGGTCCTCTTAGGGCCTTCTTGGAGCCCTCTTGGGGCTCTTTTGGGGCGTTTTGGGGTCCTCTTGGGCCTTCTTGGGGCTCTTTTGGGATGCCTGATGGGCCCTTTGGGGCCGTCTTGGGCCATTTCGCTAAAAAAGGAGGGGGGTTCTAATTCCCATCGCCCCTTCGGAAGCTCAGACATGCCGTCTTGGGGCCCTTTTTGGGCCGCTCTTGGAGCGCTCTTGGGCGCTCTTGGGGCCGTCTTGGGGCCCTTATGGGCCCCTCGTGGGACTTTCTTGGGCCGTCTTGGGGCCATCTTGAGGCTTCGAGAGCCCATCGGAGGCGAAAAAACGAGAAGGCATTGATTCTTAGGCTTACGCCACACCGCCGACCCCTTGTTTATGCCAATCTGGGGGTAGTAGAAGCTGCGAAGGGGTGAAAAGGCGAGTGGTATTTGTTTGGTGTCTGTTCGCCGCCACCGCCAGAGGGTCTCGGGCAGTTCCGCGGGGGGGTCCGAGCGGACGGCGACACCGCGAGTTTTGGAGCCACTTGGGGGCCGTTTCGGAGCCTCTGGGGTGCTTCTTGGGGGTTCCTTGGGGCGTCTGGGCGGCCTCGTGAGGGCCTCTGGGGGCCTCTTGGGGCACTCTTGGGGCCCCCTGGGGCTCCTGGGGGCAGAAAGCTAGAGTTTCAACATGTTTGGTCGCCCTCTTGGGCCCCTCTTGGTGCCGTCTTGGAGCCCTCTTGGGCCGTCTTGGGGACCTCTTGGGCCGTGTTGGGGCCGTCTTGGGCCGTCTGGAGGCCGTCTTGGGGGCCTCTTGGGCCATCTTGGGGCTGTCTTTGGGGCCTCTTTGGCCGTCGTGGAGCGTCGGGAAGCCGAAAAGGCGGAAAAGCAAAAAACATCGAAAAACACTATGGAAAATCAACAATTTTAGACTCTTGGGCCCTCTTGGGAGGCTTGTTTGGGACCTCGGGGGCCGTCTTGGAGACCTCTTGGCCCGTCTTGGGGCCATCTTGGGCGTCTTGGAGCGGTCGTTTGGCGTCTCGGGGCCTTCGTGGGCCGTCTTGGAGGCCTCTTGGGGGCTTCTTGGCCCGTCTTGAGGCCCTCTTGGGCCCGGAAAAGCCCCGTGAACCGCTCGTCCCGGCCGTGCTGCGCTCGCGCCGGACCCCCCCCCCCCCCCTTCCAAATCGACCGGACCGGGCTCCCGGGGGAGGGGTTTGGGGAGGGGGAAGCATCTCACACGCCGATGATCCCCAAGGGGTCGGAGGCGAAAGAACGAGAAGGCATTGATTTCCTCAGGTGTTTGAAGGATGTTGGCCTCTTGGGTGGGTTTTCGGAGGCCTCGGACAGCAGTTGAAACCGTCTTGGGGCCGTCTTGAGGCCTCTTGGACGTGTGTCGGAGGCTATCTTGACTCATCTACCGCTATCTTGGGTCATCTTTGAGGCCATCTTGCGCTCTCTGAGGCCCTCTTGGAGCCATCTTGGGCCATCTTGGACGCTGCTATGGGTCGGGCCCCCCCCGTCCAAACGCATGGAGGGGGGGGGAGGTAAACCTCCCAAGCAGGGAAAGGAAGGAGGTTGGAAAAGGAAGCGCCCTAGACCACCTGCGCCCAGAGGGCTGGTGGGATTGCCGTTTCGCTCGAGACATCCTCTGCAAAATCAGGTCCAGAGGGGGCTCCGAAACCACATCATCTTGGAATCGCTCTTGGAGGGCTCCAAAACGGTCCAAGATAGCCCCCGAAGGCTCACCAGAGGACACCCAAAGCACCCCAAGAGACCCCCAAGAGCCCCACAAGAGGCGCCCAGGGGCCCCAAGAGACCCCCAAGATGCCCCCAAGGGGCGCCCAGAGGCTTCCAAGAGCGCCCGAAGAGGCCCAGGGACTGCCACAGAGAGCCCCGAGACAGTCCAAGAGGGTCGCGAAAGCCCCCGGGAGGCCCCCAAAAAGTTCCCAACGGGCTCCCAACAGGCTTTCAACAAGCCTCTCAGAGGGCACCAGAGACCCCCAAAGAGCCCCAAGAGCCCTAGACGGCGCGCGCAATCCATCATGTGCCCAGGGCGGCAGATGACGGGAGGCGCCTCTGGCGTGCACCGTTCGCATGAATCAATTTTTCTTTGCTTATGGGGTCCGAGCTGCACCCCGCCCCGAGAAAGGCCCAAGACGGCCCGAAAGGATCCCAAGGGACGCCCAGATATGCAATATTCATTGATTCTCGCAAGGCTAGTTTTCGCTACACTTCAGTATGTCCGGCCAAAATCTTCACACCAGCACGGTTCCAAAAGGATCACCACAAAGACACGCTTCACAGCACCTGTATGTTTCATGGGTTGGCGTTGACGTTATCCACCATACGTTCTCTGACACGCTTGGTGGACAAAAACGGCGCTTTCCGTTCTTGTCCTGTCAGGTTTTTGAGAATTAGCCGTTTCGCTCGAGACATCCTCCAAACATCCGCCCGAGAGGGGACTCCGAATCAACGTCGTGTTCGAATCGCTCTTGGAGAGCTTTCCAACGGCCCAAGGGAGGCCCAAAAGACGCCCCGGAGAGCCCCAGGAGCGCCCCAGAGCGCCCAGGAGCGCTCAAGAGCGCCCCAAGAAGACCCCAAGAGACCACCAAGAGCACTTTAGGAGCCACCCAGACAGCTCACAAGAACCCTTAGACGGCCCGAGAATGGCCAAGAAGGCCCCAAGAGACTCCTGGGAGCGCCCCAGGAGGCCCCCAAGCGGCCTAAGAAAGCCGCAAGACGGCCCAAGATGGCGCCGAGACGGCCTAAGAAAGATCCCACAGAACCCCACGACGCACCCAGACAGCCCAAGAAGACCCCAGAAGCCCATGAGAGGACCCAAAGGGCCCCCAAGAAGCCCCCAACAGGCCCCAAGGCAACAACGCGCGGCGCCAGGAGCAACGTCTTTCTCCAATTGCCTCTTACTGTCCTCTGTCGTCGTCGTCGTCGTCGTCGCCCTCCGCATTCCTCCTCGTGCTCGCCCTCGTTCTCTTCGTCCTCTTACTTGTGCTTCTCTTCCTCCTCGTTGTCCTCGTGCTCCTCCTCGCTATCCTCACGTTCGCCACGTCGTCCTCGTCATCGATTCCTCGTTGCCCTCGCCTTCCTTTCCTCGCCCAATACGCCATTTAGACTAAAGCGGCGCTTCCCGTTGTCCGATCAGGTTTCCCTGATCCTCTTGCTCCCATCCTCTCGGCGAGATTTTTTGCTCCGCGTCCGCGTTCTTATGTTCCTCTTTCATCTCTTCCTTTGGTTCGTTAATTACCTTTCTTTTCTCATCCGTGTCCTTTGCCAGAGCCCCGGCAGGCGTTCAGGCAGCGTCAGGGAGGGTTTCAAGGTATGTTTTTCTGCGTGCTGTTTGTGATGTGAGCGCGCTTTGACTGCACACACGGCTCAGCCGTCGTAGTTATCATGGCCATATTAATATACGGTACTTTCACCAGCAGAATTTGGCAGCTGCAATGCTGTACCTTTAGCCCTTCTGTACCCTCGACTGGTTCGGCTTGGGACACGACAGAAAAGGTTCGCGGCGCGCCACCGCGCTGCACGACTGCGTCTGGGGTCTCGACGGGAGTTTGGCGGTTACCGCTAAACAAATAGTGTAATTCAGTGGAGGGAAAGGTACCGATACTGTTGCCCTCGACTCGTTTTCGGCTTTTTGTTGGTTTCCTGGGAGGCCCTTTTAGCCACGTCTTGATTCGCCTCGAACTTCTAGCCGAAACGCACCCCAGGAGAGGTCCAGGGTGTAGCAGTATCGGCATGTCATTCGCCATTATCAACGTATTTCGTCTATGCCTGAAGAAAAGTCAGGAGGATATAAGAGAAGGGGAAGGACAAGGACGAAACAGAGGGGAGGAGGAGCAGGAGGATAGCGATGAGGATAAGTTGGAGTAAAAGCAGGAGCAGGAGGGGGAAGTGCAGGAGGTGAATGCGGGGGAGGGTGAAGGGAGGAGGGAATCAGGGAGGACAGAGTATGGAGGATGCAAACAAGGAGGGATTTAGAGGACGAGGTGGAGGGAGGGGGCAGGAGGCAGGGGGGGGGGAAGAGGAGGAGGAGGAGGAGGAGGAGGAGGAGGAGGGGGAGGAGGAGAGAAAGTCGGAGGATGAGCAGGAGGAGGAGTTGAGGGAGGAGGGAGGATTAAATAGTGAATGGATAACACGCACGGGTGAGGAAAGCAACGCGGGAGGATGGCGACGGTGTTGGCGATGGCAATGGCGATGAAGAAAGCGATTCTGATGATGATGATGATGAGGAGGAGGAGGAGGAACAGGAGGAGGAAGATGATGATGCTGATGATTATGCTGGGGGTGGTGGTGATGGTGATGATGATGATGTTGATGATGATGTTGATGATGATGGTGTTGGTGGTGGTAATGATGATGCTGCTGCTGCTAATCATCATAATGCTGTGATGATGCAGATGCTGCTGATGATGATGACCATGATGATCATGCTGCTGATTATGATGAGTATGATGCTGCTGGTGGTTATAATGATGATGCTGATGCTGATGATGCGGATCATGTTGATGCTGTTGATGATGATGATGATGATGATGATGATGATGATGATGATGATGATGATGGTGATGATGATGATGATGATGATGATGATGATGATGATGACGATGCTGACACTGGCTATAATGTCTGGTGCTGATGATTATGCTGATGGTGATGTTTTACTGATGAGCATGATGCTGATGGTGACGATGATGCTGGCAATGCTGATGATGCTGATGCTGATGGTGATGCTGACGATGCTGATGATGCTGCTGATGGTGATTATGCGTGTGATGATGATGTTGATGATCAGTATGATGATGGTGATGATGCTGATGATGATCCTAATGCTGATGCTGACAGAGTTGATGCTGCTGATGTTTACGTTGATGATGATGATGATGTTTATACTAATATTTATAATACTAATACTGATAATAATGATAATACTAATGATGATACTGGTGATGGTGATGATACTGTTTTCGATGATGATGAAAATGCTGATGCTGGTGCTGATTGTGATGGTGGTGCTGATGCTGATGATTATGCTGACGATGCTGCTGATGATGACGCTGATGATGATCATGATGATGCTGATGCTGCTGATGATGATGTTGTTGATGATGATGATACTGATAATGATGATGCTGATGACCATGATGATGCCAGGGGGAAGAAGAGGAGGAGAAGGAGGAGGAGGAGGAGGAGGAGGAGAACGAGGACGAGGACGAGGACGAGGACGAGGACGAGGAGGAGGAGGAGGAGGAGCAGGAGGAGGAGTTGATGTTTGTTCCCAACCATCTTGTGCTGTTGGGCCAACGTTTTGAAGAGACAACGCCCCGCGTCACTCGTCCCGCTGCTCCCTCCCTCCTCCCTCCTCCGCAGTTCGCATGCGTCTCCCCCGCCCAGTACAGCGCTTCGTGGCCTCAGAGGGAGCTTCACCGAAGGTCCCAGTGGCGCAGTCCGCATGCGGTCCCCCGCCTCGTGCAGCGTTTCGTGGCTCTGCAGAGGGAGCTCCACCGAAGGTCCCAGTGGCGCCACTATAGAACGATTCTCGCCCACCGGCACCGGCACCGGCACCGGCACCGGCACCGGCACCGGCACCGGCACCGGCACCGGCACCGGCACCAGCACCGGCACTGGCACCGGCACCGGCACCGGCACCGGCACCGGCACCGGCACCGGCTCCTGCGCCGGCGGCATTGGCACCGGCACCGGCACGGGCACCAGCGCCGGCGCCGTCGCCGGCGCCAGCACCGGCATTGGCACCCGCACCCGCAACCGCACCGGCACCAGCCCTGGCACCGGCACCGGCACCGGCACCGGCGCCGGCGCCAGCATTGGCACTGGATGAAAAACATCATTGACATTGAACATCATGACATTTCCCAAACAGTGCTTGCACTTAGGGGGCCTTCTCTCTTCTTTCCTAGTATTAGCTGGGTCGTTTGAGGGGCGGTCTGGCGGCTCTCTCCTCTTCGCCGTTGCCGCCCTGTCGCCGCCCGTCGTCGTCTGGGCTTGAGGGGCGGTCTATAGTTTTTCCGTCCTTGCCGTCGCCCCCTTTTGCTGCGTCGTCGCCGCCCGTCGTTTTGGCCTGAGGGTCGGTCTGGCGGTTCCTTGCTCGTCGCCGTCACCGTCCCGTCGCCGCCTCCTCGTCGCTGCCCTGTGCGCCCCCCAGCGGTTGCAATCCAATCGGTTGCAAGCCAATCAAGTGCAAACCCAGTGGAATCGGTTGCAGTCCAATGAATGGTAAAATTATGCAAACGCAGTTCCCCACATAAAAAATATTAACAGTTTCGTGGGACCCATGGGGTACGACAACATCAACACGAAGGAGAAGCTCATCGAACGAGTAAGTACGCACGAAAGGGCAGACGAAAAAAAGGAGGAGGGAGGACAGGTGCTCAGGAAACGAGGCCTTGTAAATAGTACGGGTTGTTGATACCCTCTTCGCTCTGGCGGGGCCCCGCTGGAAGGGGGGAAGCTTACGAAACCTGGTAAAGAGTAATGCTGTCCGCGACCCTCCTCGTTCAAGCGAATCCTCCTCCTCCTCCTCGTCGTCCTGCTCCTCCTCGTCCTCCTCATCCTCGGCATCATCATCATCATCATCATCATCATCATCATCATCATCATCATCATCATCATCACCAGCATCATCGTCGTCATCATCAGCATCATCAGCAGCATCGTCGTCACCCCGTCGTCGTCGTCATAATCAGCATCATCGTCACCATCATCAGTATCAACAGCTTCAACATCATCATCATCGTCAGCATCATCGGCATCATCATAACCATCATCATCATCATCCTCATCATCATCAGCATCATCATCATCGCCAGCGTCATCGTCATCATCATCGTCGTCGCCACCATCGTCATCATCATCATAATCATCAGCATCGTCATCATCATCACCATCACCGTCCTTGGCATCATCATCGTCCGCATCATCGTGGACGTCATGATCATCAGCATCATCGTCGTCATCATCATCAACAGCACCAGAAACGTCAGCATCATCAGCAGCAGCATCGTCATCATCACCAGCATCTGCATCATCATCCTCGTCGTCGTCGCCATCGTTGTCATCATCGTCATCGTCATCATCATCATCGTCATCATCATCAGCATCATCAGAATCACCGTTATCGCCATCGTCATCGTCCATCACCATGATCGCCATCGTCATCGTCATCGTGAACAGCAGTATAACCATCGTCATCACCATCATCATCATGAAGCCTTCCTCATCGCAGAACTCCCCCTCCTCCTCACCCTCCTCAGTGGGAGGAGTAGGACGTGAGATGGATAGGTAATTTTCTCCCATGTCAGTGGGAGGGGCACGAAACCATTTAAATAGTATGGGTTTTCGATACCCTCCTCGCTCAGACGGGGCCTCCCTGGAGAGGTGGTATAAGGGGCACGAAACCATGTAAATAGCATGGGTTTCCGATACCCTCCTCGCTCAGGCGGGGCCTCCCTGGAGGGGTGGGAGGGGCACGAAACCATGTAAATAGCATGGGTTTCCGATACCCTCCTCGCTCATGTGGGGCCTCCTTGGAGAGGTGGGAAGGGCACGAAACCATGTAAATAGTATGGGTTTCCGATACCCTTCTCGCTCAGGCGGATGGAAAGGGCACGAAACCATGTAAATAGTATGGGTTTCCGATACCCTCCTCGCTCAGGCGGGGCCTGCCTGGAGGGGTGGGAGGAGCACGAAACCATGTAATCTTTATTAATTTCCGATACCCTCCTCGCTCAGGCAGGGCCTCCATGGAGAGGTGGGAACAGCACGAAACCATGTAAATAGTACGGGTTCCCCATTCCGTCCTCGCTCAGGCGGGGCCTCACTGGAGGGGAGGGAGGGGCACGAAACCATGTAAATTGTATAGGTTTCCGTTACCCTCCTCGCTCAGACGGGGCCTCCCTGGAGGGGTGTGAGGGGCACGAAACCATGTAAATAGTATGGGTTTCCGATACCCTCCTCGCTCAGTCAGGCGGGGCCTCCCTGCTGGAGGGGTGGGATACCCTCCTCGCTCAGGCGGGGCCTCCCTGGAGAAGTGGGAAGGGCACGAAACCATGTAAATAGTATGGGTTTCCGTTACCCTCCTCGCTCAGGCGGGGCCTCCCTGGAGGGGCGGGAGGGGCATTGTTGGGAGGCGGGAGGCGGGAGGGAGAAGGAGAGGATGTTTTGGGAAAACAAGAACCCGCACCAGCACCGGCCACCGGCACCAGCACCGGCACCGGCACCAGCCCCTGCACTGGCACCAGCACCGGCTACCGGCCACCGGCACCGGCCACCAGCACCGGCACCGGCACCAGCACCGGCACCGGCACCGGCACCAGCACCGGCACCGGCACCGGCACCGGCACCGGCACCGGCACCGGCACCGGCACCGGCACCGGCACCGGCGCCGGCACCGGCGCCGGCACCGGCACCGGCGCCGGCACCGGCACCGGCACCGGCACCGGCACCGGCACCGGCACCGGCACCGGCACCGGCACCGGCACCGGGGCAAGAATCGTTCATGCCTTAGTGGCGCAGTCCGCATGCGGTTCCTGCGCCCCGTGCAGCGTTTCGTGGCCCCAGAGGGCCTGAACGCCGGATCCGCGCGCGCGCCGCATGGGCGCCCGCGCGCGCCCGTTAGGGCGTGGCGGTGGAGGCCGTGGCCTCGATATGGAAAATAACAACTCAATGCTGTGAAACATAAGTGGATTCATGTCTTCTCCACCAATCAGTATGCGCGGCAGCCCGAATCCATCGCAGGTCAAGTTTCGTGGCCCCAGAGGGGGCTCCATCGAAGGTCCCAGTGGCGCAGTCGGCATGCGATTCCTGCGCCCAGCGCATCGTTTCGTGGCCAGAGAGAGAGAGCTCCACCGAAGGTCTCCGTGGCGCAGTCCGCATGCGGTTCCCCCGCCCAGTATAATGGTTCTTAGCCCCAGAGGGAGCTCCACCGGAGGTCCCAGTGGCGCAGTCCGCATGCGGTCCCCCTGCCCAGTACAGCGTTTCGTGGCCCAAGAGGGAGCTACACCGAAGGTTCCAGTGGCGCAGTCCGCATGCGGTTCCTGCGCCTAGTGCAGCGTTTCGTGGCCCCAGGGGGGGTTCAACCGAATGTCCCAGTAGCCCAGTCCGCATGCGGTCAGCGTTTCGTGGCCCAAGAGGGAGCTACACCGAAGGTCCCAGTGGCGCAGTCCTCATGCAGTCATCCCGCCCAGCACAGCGTTTCGTGGCACCAGAGAGAGCTCCACCGAAGGTCCCAATGGCGCAGTTCTCATGCGGTTGCCGCTCCCAGTACAGCGTTTCGTGGCCCCAGAGGGAGCTCCACCGGAGGTTCCAGTGTCGCAGTCCGCATGCGGTTCCTGCGCCCAGGGCAGCGTTTCGTGGCCTCAGGGGGGGTTCAACCGAAGGTCCCAGAAGCCCAGTCCGCATGCGGTCAGCGTTTCGTAGCCCAAGAGGGAGCTACACCGAAGGTCCCAGTGGCGCAGTCCGCATGCGCTTCTCCCGCCCAGCACAGCGTTTCGTGGCCCCAGAGAGAGCTCCACCGAAGGTCCCAATGGCGCAGTTCTCATGCGGTTCCCGCTCCCAGTGCAGCGTTTCGTGGCCCCAGAGGGAGCTCCACCGGAGGTCCCAGTGGCGCAGTCCGCATGCCAGCACAGCGTTTCGTGGCCCCAGAGAGAGCTCCACCGAAGGTCCCAGTGGCGCAGTCCGCATGCGGTTCCTGCGCCCAGTGCAGCGTTTCGTGGCCCCAGGGGGGGTTCAACCGAATGTCCCAGTAGCCCAGTCCGCATGCGGTCAGCGTTTCGTGGCCCAAGAGGGAGCTACACCGAAGGCCCCATTGGCGCAGTCCGCATGCGGTTCTCCCGCCCAGCACAGCGTTTCGTGGCCCCAGAGAGAGCTCCACCGAAGGTCCCAATGGCGCAGTTCTCATGCGGGTCCTGCACCCAGTGTAGCGTTTCGTGGCCCCAGAGGGAGCTACACCGAAGGTCCCAGTGGCGCAGTCCGCATGCGGTCCCTGCACCCAGCACAGCGTTTGGTGGCCCCATAGGGAGCTCCACGGAAGACGAATCCCACAATTGCGGTACTCACTTTGCATGTGGTTGGGTTCTTCGCCAGGCTAATTCTGTTTTTGTTCCCAGCCGTCCTGTGTTGGGTTCTCGTTTTGAATCCAGCGCTGCTCGCGCCCTCTCCTCATCTCCCTTCCTGCCGCCTCCTCCATCCCTGTCCTTATGAATATCTCCTCCTTGTCGCATCCCGAGCCGTGTTGCTAGGGCGGGCTGGGCGTTTTGTCTGAGACTTCCTCACCGCCGCTCACATTCGTGTTGGCTTTTGTTGCAAAGCTTTCACGGATGGAGGGCGGTCAGTTTTCCAAATGTGGTTCTCGCTTGAACGCCGTGGACATTCGTTATACAAGGTTGCAAAACCTTCACGGTGGGAGGGCGGGCGGTTTTCAAAATATGTTTCTCTCCCTAGCGCCGTGCACATTCGGCTTCATATTTTTCAAGGGTTTCACGGGTGCTGGGCGGTTCTTTTTTCAACATGTGGCTATCGCTTGAGCGCCGCGCGCATTCGTTATAAAGCTTGCAAGAGCTCCGCGGATGGAGGGCGGTTCTTTTCCACATTGTGGGTCTTGCATTCGCGCCGCGCACATCCGTACGTATTCACATTTTGTTGCAAGAGCGTCACGGACGGAGGGCGATTTCTTTTCAACATGTGGTTCTCGCCTCAATGCAGGCTGCATTTGCCCTCGATGTTTGCACGAGTTTTACTGATGGAGGGCGGTTCTTTCCCGACCTGTGGCTCTCGCTTCACAGCCGCGCGCATTCGTTTCGTTTGCGAGAGCTTCGCGGATGGAGGGCGGTTCTTTTCCACATTGTGGGTCTTGCATTCGCGCCGCGCACCGTCATTTACAGTGTGCAAGAGTTTCAGGGATTCAGGGATGCAGGGCGGCTGGTTTCCAACATGGGGCTATGGTTCTAGTACCGCGCATCTTCGTTGTGAAAGCGGGCAACAGTTTCGCATTTGGAGGGCGGCTCTCGTTCAACACGTGATTCTCGTCTTAGCGCCGCGCACAATCGCTGTACACGTTTACAGCAGGCTACCGGATTCTCATGGTTGACGTCCTAGGAATGGTGTTCTGGCACGAAGTATGACTGTCAGGGCGCAGCAGTCACGTTGATTCGAGGTGTTGCAGTCTTAGGAATTAGTGTTCTGGCATGATGCAGGATCGTCAGGACGCGAAACCAACGTTGATTCGCGGCGTTGAAGTTCAAGGAGTGGTGTTTGGCACGATTGCGGTTTCTCAGACGGTTGACTTCCAACAGTGCATGTCCGGCAGTGGAAGTAAATCATATCAGGAACTTGTGAAGATGGAGTTCTTGACGCTTCGCGTACCCCGACCAGTAGGCTCGCCCGTTGGCCCGGACTCCCTGCCCGCCGCCTGCCTCTTCGCTTGCGGCCGCGACCGAAAAAGTATCCCCACCAGCCCCTTGACGCTAATTTAGGCCGTTGCTAGTCTGCACTGCCCCTTGATGCCACCCGGCCTTTTCTTCGCCGCGGTCGCGATCAAAAACAATATCCCCACCAGCCAATCCAGACACGGATCGCATTGCGAGTTGCCTTGATCAGGGAAGTGTAGAAGCATGTAGTGTAAAAAAACACCTTGGAAGTGTTTTCTCGGAAGTCTCTTGGAGCCATCTTGAGTCTCTCTTGTGGTCTTCGCGGAGCTACTTGGGGCACTCCTGGGGCCCTCTTGGGGCGGGCTCTTTTGGGGGGATCTAGGGGCCCTCCTGGGGCTCTCTTGACGTGTCCCGGAGGCCTCTTGAGGCAATTTTGGGCTTACTGTTCGAAAAGAGGTGGGGGGGGAGCGTACATTCAGCCGCCTTGGAAGAGTCTTCTCGGAGGGCTCTTGGGGTCCGTCTTGGGTCTCTCTTGTGGTCCTCGCGGAGCTACTTGGGGCACTCCTGGGGCCCTCTCGGGGCTCTTTTCGGGGGGTCTAGGGGCCCTCTTCGGGAGGCCTCTTGAAACAATTTTGGGCTTACTGTTCAAAACGAGGGGGGCTTGCGGCCGTCTTGGGGCGCCCTTGGAGCGCTCTTGGAGCGCTCTTGGGACCATCTTGGAGCCCTCTTGGGTCCCTCTTGGGGCTCTCTTGGGCCATCTTGGGGCCATCTTGAAGCCTCCGAGGCCCATCGGCAGCGAAAAAGCGAGAAGGCACCAATCATCAGGTGTCCTTAGATTTGGGACCCACTTTTGCATCGTGGGGGAGTCCTTGGAGGGCTCGGGGGGCACCTGAAACCGTCTTGGGGCCGCCTTGAGGCATCTTGGATGTGCGTCGGAGGCTGCCTTGAGCCATCTTGGGTTATCTCGCGCCATCGTAGAGGCCATCGTGGGGTCTCTGAGGCCGAAAACTGGCAAAAACCCTCCGTCCTGATTTTTTTTACGACGCGATCATGTCTGGGGGCCGCGATCTTGGGCTATCTCGCGCCATCGCAGAGGCCATCGTGGGGTCTCTGAGGCCCTCTTGGGGCCATCCTGGGCGCTCTTTGGGGGCTCGGACGCCTCGCGCCCCGCCCTCCCGGGCGCAGGGGAGGGGCACTGTCAGCGTGTGGTTCACAAACGAGTACCCCCCCCGGGGGCTGATGAATAGGCCCCGTGTCGAAAGCCCTGAGACGGGGGTCAATGCAAACGGGGGTCAGCCAGAGCGCCAGATCTTGCAGGATCCTGCGAAGACCCCCTCTGACTGACCCGGGTTGGCGAGCCGCTTGAGTGGCCTCGCGGCCACAATTGTGGCCGCGAGGCGGCCGCGCATATTGGCTGGCCCGGGTCTGCGAAAACCTGCGTTGCAGTTTTTTTTTTTTTTTTTTTTTGTTTTTTTTCCTGCATTGCAGTTTTTTGGTTCCTGCTGACCCGGGTCTGGATTGACCCGGGCCAGAGGATCCCCGGCCGTGGGGCACGAAACATTTTTTCGAATCACGCGCGCCAGGGGGTCGTCGTGGGCGCCGCCGAGAGGATCGTGCACCCCCCTGCATGACAGCCTCAAAACGATGGCGTTTTCGTATAGAAATTGTTACAGGGGTTGTACACATCCGAGGGCGTCGTCGTCGTTGTCGCCGCCGCCGTCATCGTCGTCGTCGCCGTCGTCATCTTCTTCGTCGTCCTCGTCGTCCTCGTCGTCGTCGTCGTCATCGTCGTCGTCGTCGTTGTCGTTGTCGTCGTCGTCGTCGTCGTCGTCGTCGTCGTCGTCGTCGTCGTCGTTTTCGTCATCGTCGTCGTCGTCAAGTACAGCCGGCCTGCGCAGCACCCCCCCAATAAAGCATTCGCAGAGCGTCGTCGTCGTCGTCGTCGTCGTGGTCGCGGCGTCGTCGTCGTCGTCGTCGCCTTCGTCCTCGTCGTCGTCGTCATCGTCGTCGTCGTCGTCGTCGTCGACTACAGCCGGCCTGCGCAGCACCGCCCCCGCACCATGGGGCATCCGCAGGGCGTCGTCGTCGTCGTCGTCGTCGTCGTCGTCGCCGCCGTCGCCGTCTGCCGTCCGCCGTCCGTCGTCCTCGTCCTCGTCCTCGTCCCGCCTTGCTCGGGTCGGACGAAATTCTGGAAAAGGAAAGCGGGGGTTGCGAAACCTGCTGCGCGCAGCTGGTTTCGGTCGCCCCGCCGAGGGGCCAGTCCTCGATGCATTGCCGCTTTGCGCGCCAGGGAACGCTCGGAAAATCAGCACTGTGAGTTGCTGGGCAAATCCCCGCTTGGCCACGCACCCCGTTCGTCCAGCCCGCATTGCTCGCGGGCCCGCGAGGCAGCTGGTGCCCCCTCTGGCTGCGGCCAGGGCAGAGGAATCGCATCGGATCGACAGAACAGAGCACGGAAAGTGCGGGGGCGAGCGTCGACAGCAGTTCTTCTTCATCTCGAACATGTGTCGCCCTGGCTCACGGTCCCTGCTTCTGCCGCCTTTGCCTCACGCCCCCCTCCCTTCCCCCAGTTTGTGCTGTCTGTCGCCTCCTCGCTGGCGGTTGGGCGTCGGCGCTAGTCACCGGCGCCGCCGCCGTTGATTTTCAATCTGGCGGGCGCCACCCCGCGATTCGCTCGAGCAGGGGAACTACTTCCCAACCGTTCTGCGGTGTTGGGACTTCGTTTTGAAGATATTGTCCCCGCGTTCACTCCTCCCGCTGCCCCCTCCCTCCTCCTCCCATCATCATCATCATCATCATCATCATCATCATCATCATCATCATCATCATCATCACCATCACCATCATCACCTTCATCATCATCATCATCATCATCATCATCGTCATCATCATCATCATCATCAGCCTCATCATCACCAGCATCATGATCAGCATCAGCATCATCATCATAATCATCATCATCATCGTCATCGTCGTCGCCGTCATCACTCGTTTCAGCGCGCCCCTCGCACGTTTCGTGGCCCCATACGGAGCACCACCGAAGGCTCAAATGTCACCGTTCGCATGCGGCCACCGCGCCCACTTTGGCACCCTTCGCACGTTTCGTGGCCCACAGGGAACACCGCCGAAGGCCCGAATGCCAGCGTTCGCGTGCGGCCACCACTCCAATTTTGGCATGCCCCTCACACGTTTCGTGGCCCCACAGGGGGCCCCACCGAAAGCCACAATGCCAGCGTTCGCGTGCGGCCACCGCGCCCATTTTGGCATGCCCCTCACACGTGTCGTGGCTCCATAAGAGGGCCCACCGAAACCCCAAATGCCAGCGCTCGCATGCGGCCACCGCTCCCACTTTGGCACGCCTTTCACACGTTTCGTGGCTCCACAAGGGGGCCCCGCCGAAACCCCAAATGCCAGCGTTCGCAGGCGGCCACCGCACCCATTGTGGTACACCCCTCACACGTTTCGTGGCTCCACTGGGAATTCCACCGAAGGCCCAAATACCAGCCTTCGTACGCGGCCACCGCATTCATTTTGGCACACCCCTTTCATGTTTCGTGGCTCCACGGGGAGGCCCACCGAAATCCCAAATGCCAGCGTTCGCATGCGGCCACTGCACCCATTTTGGCACACCCCTTTCACGTTTCGTGACCCCACAGGGAACCCTACCAATGACCCACATGCCAGCGTTCGCACGCGGCCACCGCACCCATTTTGGCACGCCTCTCACACGCTTGGTAGCCTCGTATAGGGAGCTCGTCCGAACGCGGCGCATAAAACGGTGTTCACAACTGCGCATGGTTGGGTATTTCGCCAGGCGAATGTTTAACACGTGCCCCCACGGATTTGTTTATCACAAGCTGACATTAAGGGGGAGGGGTCAAGACACCCTCCTAGATCGCAAGCCGTCTAGCTCACCCCCACCCGCCCTCCCAACACATAGGTCACACTCGAGCCTGAGCATGTTCAGCGGTCGCCTCTCGAACATGTGTCGCCCTGGCTCACGGTCCCTGCTTCTGCCGCCTTTGCCTCACGCCCCCCTCCCTTCCCCCAGTTTGTGCTGTCTGTCGCCTCCTCGCTGGCGGTTGGGCGTCGGCGCTAGTCACCGGCGCCGCCGCCGTTGATTTTCAATCTGGCGGGCGCCACCCCGCGATTCGCTCGAGCAGGGGAACTACTTCCCAACCGTTCTGCGGTGTTGGGACCTCGTTTTGAAGATATTGTCCCCGCGTTCACTCCTCCCGCTGCCCCCTCCCTCCTCCTCCCATCATCATCATCATCATCATCATCATCATCATCATCATCATCATCATCATCATCATCACCATTACCATCATCACCATCATCATCATCAGCCTCATCATCACCAGCATCATGATCAGCATCAGCATCATCATCATAATCATCATCATCATCGTCATCGTCGTCGCCGTCATCACTCGTTTCAGCGCGCCCCTCGCACGTTTCGTGGCCCCATACGGAGCACCACCGAAGGCTCAAATGTCACCGTTCGCATGCGGCCACCGCGCCCACTTTGGCACCCTTCGCACGTTTCGTGGCCCACAGGGAACACCGCCGAAGGCCCGAATGCCAGCGTTCGCGTGCGGCCACCACTCCAATTTTGGCATGCCCCTCACACGTTTCGTGGCCCCACAGGGGGCCCCACCGAAAGCCACAATGCCAGCGTTCGCGTGCGGCCACCGCGCCCATTTTGGCATGCCCCTCACACGTGTCGTGGCTCCATAAGAGGGCCCACCGAAACCCCAAATGCCAGCGCTCGCATGCGGCCACCGCTCCCACTTTGGCACGCCTTTCACACGTTTCGTGGCTCCACAAGGGGGCCCCGCCGAAACCCCAAATGCCAGCGTTCGCAGGCGGCCACCGCACCCATTGTGGTACACCCCTCACACGTTTCGTGGCTCCACTGGGAATTCCACCGAAGGCCCAAATACCAGCCTTCGTACGCGGCCACCGCATTCATTTTGGCACACCCCTTTCATGTTTCGTGGCTCCACGGGGAGGCCCACCGAAATCCCAAATGCCAGCGTTCGCATGCGGCCACTGCACCCATTTTGGCACACCCCTTTCACGTTTCGTGACCCCACAGGGAACCCTACCAATGACCCGCATGCCAGCGTTCGCACGCGGCCACCGCACCCATTTTGGCACGCCTCTCACACGCTTGGTAGCCTCGTATAGGGAGCTCGTCCGAACGCGGCGCATAAAACGGTGTTCACAACTGCGCATGGTTGGGTATTTCGCCAGGCGAATGTTTAACACGTGCCCCCACGGATTTGTTTATCACAAGCTGACATTAAGGGGGAGGGGTCAAGACAACCTCCTAGATCGCAAGCCGTCTAGCTCACCCCCACCCGCCCTCCCAACACATAGGTCACACTCGAGCCTGAGCATGTTCAGCGGTCGCCTCTGGAAAGGCAGCTATTGGGAACCAGAATTGACCTCATGTGCGCGACGCTGGGGCGAGGAACGCCACGCGTGCCAGGCGCGCCGCGCGCGCCAGGCAACCCCGGTGCCCGTGCGCCAGATGCGCTACGCGTTCCGCGAACGCCAGGTGTGCCGCATACTCCAGGCGCGCAAGGTGCGCCACGTTCGGGGCACATGCAGAGTGTGTCAGGTGCGCCCGCGCACGTGGCAGCACACATCGGGAAACATGTCGACACCCACCATCCTTGTCGAAAACCAATGCCCATCATTGTGTCTGGTGGGCCTGCGCACATCAGGCCATATGCCACCACCTCTGCCGTCCACTTGTCAGTGATCGCGGGGTGGCCGCGCACGATCCAGATTTAGCCGCGAGGTGCATTTTGTATTTGTCCCAACCATCCTGTGGTGTTGGGTCCTCGTTTTGAAGAGGCAGCACCCCACGCCACTCACCTCGCCTCCCGCTGCCCCCTCCTCCCTCCTCCCCTCCCTGCCTCTGCTCTCCGCATGCCCACCATTTCGGCACACCACTCACGAGGATCGTGGCTCCGTAGGAAGCTCCACCGAAGGCCCCAGTTGGCACAGGCCGCATGCGCCCGACGCCCATTTTGGCTCACCCCTCACGTGCCTCGTGGCCCCATGGAGCTCCACCGAGGGCGCCAGTGGCACAGGCCTCATGCGTCCGACGCCGCCATCTTGGCACACCCTTCGCACGGCTTCTGACCCCATAGGAAGCTCCACCGAAGGCCCCAGGGGCACAGGCCGCATGCGCCCGACGCCCATTCTGGCACCCCTCACACGGCTCGTGGCCACATAGGGAGTTCCACCGAAGGCAACCGTGGGACAGGCCGCACGCGCCCGACGGCCATTTTGGCGCACCCCTCACACGGTTCGTGGCCCCATACGGAGCTTCACCGAAAGCTGAACCCACAACGCGGTATTCACAGTTGCGTGTGATTGGGTCCTTCGCCGGGATTTGTTTTTGAAAGGGATGGTGGGGTGGGGGCGCATGGGGTTGGCCGCGCATGCTCCAAATGTGGAGGCAGAGAGTGTGTGTGCATGCATTGTTTTTTGACAGGGATGGTGTGTGTGGCGGGGTGAGCATGGTGTCCTCATTGTTCCTGGTTGGCTGCCTGTCGCCTGGGGGAGGGGGTGTATATGAATAGGGAAAGTGATAAACTCTTCCCCCGAGTAGAGGGAGGAGGGATTTTGGGCAGAGAGGAGACAATTCTTTAAGCCACCTACGCGCAGAGGGCTGGTGGGATTTGGAGGGAGGGTTTATTGCAATATCGCTGATGCGTCTTGGGCGTACACCGGTCCTCCTCTTCCTCCTCCTCCTCTTCCTTCTCCTCCTCCTCGTCCTCCTCCTCCTCCTACTCGTCCTCCTCATCCTCATCCTCCTCCGCCTCCTCCTCCTCCTCCGCCTCCTCCTCCTTCCTTCTTTGCCTCCCTCCCCGTACCTCCTGCCCCGTACCTTTCCTACTGGGGGGCTGCCATCTGCGCTACTGTCGCCACTTTTGTGGGCTCCTGGGATGCCCAGCGCAGTGGCGTCATACGCGCATCTAGAGACCAGACCTCGCAGCCTCTTGGTGGTGCTGCCACCTGCGCTACTGTCGCCCCCTTGAGGAGGAGGAGGAGGAGGAGGAGGAGGAGGAGGAGGAGGAGGAGGAGGAGGAGGAGGAGGAGAGGAGAGGAGAGGAGAGGAGAGGAGAGGAGAGGAGAGGAGAGGAGAGGAGAGGAGAGGAGAGGAGAGGAGAGGAGAGGAGAGGACAGGAGGGGGGTGCTGCCACCTACGCTACCGTCGCCCCTTCTCGTGGGCTCCCGGGAGGCCCTGCGCGGTGGCTTCGCACATGCAACCAGACTGGGCCTCGCGGCTCCGGTGGGGCTGCTCCCACCTGCGCAGCCGTCGCCGCCTTCGCGGGCTCCTGGGAGGCCCAGTGCAGTTGCGCCATACCCATGATATTTTTGCAAGGACACATTCTAGGGCGCTGCCTCATTCGAATATTTTGCGTGAAGCGTGGAAAGCGGAAAGCTTCCCCCTCCCTGCAGCTTTCATGCTACCTTGCGTTTCTTGCCGTGTAACATCCGCACATGTTGTTATGCAGCGTTCCTTGTAATGTACGTGCCCACTGCTATCGTCACTTGCTGCAGATGGATTGGGTACGTCTCTGGAAGTTTGCTCTAGGTCTGGACCCTTGACTCAGGGCCGGCTTCTCACTTGTTTTTGTTTACGTTCCCGGAGCCCCAGAAAGGTCTTGGCGGCCGGAAAAGGCCCCACATTCTCCCATCGTTTTATTCCGCGATGAGATGAGGCTTGGATTTCGGCTCCTCCTCCTCTTCTTCTTCTTCTTCTTCTCCTTATTCGTCTTCTTCTTCTTATTCGTCTTATTCTTCTTCTTCGTTTTCTTCTTCTTCTTCTTCTTCTTATTATTATTAGTATTATTGTTATTATCATTATTATTATTATCATCTTTATTATTATTATTATGATTATTATTATTATTATTATGATTATGATTATGATTATTATTATTACTATTATGATTATTATTATTATTCGTCTTCTTCCTCCTCCTCCTCCTTCGAGTTTCTGGCGGCCGTTCGGGGCGATTCGGGCACCCTATGAGCGTTCTCGGCGAGGCGCAGCTGCTGGAAAGCACTCGGAGGCCCGGAAGACGTCCGGGAATGGACGAGAACGTTTGAAAGGGAGGGGGAGGAGGAGGAGGAGGAGGAGGAGGAGGAGGAGGAGGAGGAGGAGGAGGAGGAGGAGGAGGAGGACGAGGGCGAGGAGGATAAGCATGGGGCCCCCAAACGATGCGGTGGCCACGCCGTGTGGTGGGTCAGTGGGGATTCTGGGGGGCCGCACGGTTTTTGGACTCGTGTCGTTCTCCGAGGATGCTTTGGGCGACTGGGACCTCCAGGTCCCAAAACAATTCGGTGACGGACCGTGCGGGGAGGTTGTTGGAGGATTCCGAGGTCACCACACGGTCTGTCAGTGCAGCATCGTTTTTTGCCCCCAAAGGAGGAGGAGGAGGAAGAGGAGGAGGAGGACCAGTGCAAATCCAAGACTCATCCAAGATGTTGGAATCAACCCTCCCTCCAAGCTCCTTCTTCATAGGACCCTACATGGATTCATCCCCACTGAGGGACGTGCCCCGTTGGGAGACAACCGTTCAACTATCCTTAAGCGTTCCCAAAAAACATTCTCGGGACTCAAACGCCACGAATCAACCTGATTGTTGCGTCTAGACGAGCGTGAATCCTGCGGGAACGCTATTCCTTGGTCTTCAGCACCACGAATCAACGCACTTGTTGCGCACTGACAGTCCTGTGCCGCTTCAAACGCCACCTCCGGTACGTTAACTGTGGGGACCCATAAAACTCTTACAAATATTTAAGACGGATGTGCGCGGCGCAAACGCGAGATCAACATTTTGAAAAGGAACCGCATTCAACCCATGGAACTCTTACAGTTTGTTGGACGAATGTGCGCGGCGCTGAGGGTAGAGCTACATGTTGAAAAGGAACCGCCCTCAATATCAAGTGTGCACGGCGAGGGCCACGTTTTGAAAACCACCCGCCCTCAATCCATTCAGATATATGTTTTTCAGTACGGATTTGCGCGGCGCGAAGACGAGAGCGTCATTTTGGAAGCGGCCGGCCTTCCGTCTGTGAAACTGTTGCCAATTTTCAGCTGCAGCATCACGAATGGCAAGCAAGTCTCAGCCGAACCCTCCAGGCCGCCCTTTCGACTGGCTTCGGGGTGCGATAGGGAGGAGTTATTAAGGAGGAGCAACAACAGATGAGGAGGAGCAGGAGGAGGAGGATCAGGAGGCCGTTCATCATCGCTCCCCTCGGCCCCCGTCCAGCCCCAGCATGAGCTGCTGCGCACCTTGCGCATCATGGCCCGCGGGGGAAGGGGGGTGGGTACGATGCGGACGATGGGCATACCGCCCATCAGAGGCGATGAACCATCCAGCGAGCTCGTCTTTACTCTTCGGTGGCCGTCTGCCCCGGGCAGGCTGCACGGGCACGGCCTCTTCCCGTCGGGTTCGCGAGCCTCTCGCGGAGGGCCCACGCAGAGTCGGTCCACCAGTGAGGTGGCAGGGAGAGGAGGAGGAGGAGGACGAGGAGGAGGAGGAGGAGGAGGAGGAGGAGGAGGAGGAGGAGGAGGAGGAGGGGGCGGAGGAGGAGGAGGGGAGGAGGGAGGAGGGGGAGGAGGGAGGGAGGAGGAGGATGGAGGGGGAGGGGGACAAGCCCCTCCCGCAGAGGTCGATCCGCTGGCGGAGAGGGGGGCCTCCTACATGGACGGCGGCCGCCTCACCTTCGTCGACGGCGCCGCCCTCGACCTCCGCAGGCCGCGCGTCGGCCTCCGCTCGATGACGGCGAGCGACGAACGACGTCGTCGTCGGCGTCGGCATCCACATCGACGTCGGCGTCGACGTCGTTCGTCGCTCGTCGTCGTCGTCGTCGTCGCTCGTCGCTCGTCGCGCTCGTCTTCGCTCCTTGGGGTTCAATCGGCGCTGGGGTTTCGGACATCCCCGCTGGGATTCGCTTCGCTGCAGGCATCCTTCGATTTCTGACCCCCTCTCCGGTTTTTCAGGAAGCCGACTTGCAGTTGGTAGGGTTCACATGTGATTGCCCTTTTTGTTCTTCCCGTGCCTCCTTCGGAGATCGTGGCATTGAGTTATGGCCAACCGCACCCCCTCGTCGCGAGAACATCACGGCAGTTTTTGGCCTCTGGGCCCCTTTGGGGCCCCTCGACCATCGAGGAACGACTTGTAAGAAAGATGCGCAACGGAACCTTGGGAACGGGCCCAGCCCTGGTTGTGAAAGCATGTCGTCAGAGTTTTTGGCCGGGTCGAGGGTCCCGGGGCGGTTTCGGCGCTTTTGAAGCCTCCGAGTGCCCCCGGGGGCCCCTGCATTCCTCCGTGGACATCCGATGGGCCTGGGGCCCTGGGGGGGGGCCTCTTGACAGCGTCGGTCGTCGTCCTCCTCGTCTTCCTCCTCCTCCTCCTCCTTCGCATGGCGCTGCTCCCTGTCCTCCTCCTAGAAGGGAGAAGAGGAAGAGGAGGGTGATGTGGCAGTGGTGGTGATGATGATGATGATGACGACGATGACGGCGATGACGATGACAATGAGAATGACGACGACTAGGATGACGATGATGTTGATGATGACGACAATGATGCTGACGACGACGATGCTGATGCTAATGATGATGATGATGATGATGTGGATGTGGATGATGATGATGATGATGATGATGATGATGATGATGATGATGGTGATGCTGATGGTTGTTTTTGGTGATAATGATGATGGTGATGCTGATGACAAGTATGCTGCTGTTGATGATGATGATGATGATGATGATGATGATGATGATGATGATGATGATAATGATGATGACCATGGTGGTGGTCATGATCATGATGCAGATGATGACGATGTTGATGATGATGCTGATGCTGATTATGATGATGACGATGGTAACGATGATGCTGATGATGCTGATTATGATTATGAAGGTGATGATGATGGTGATGATGGTGACGCTAGTGGTGGTTATGTTGTTGTTGATGTGTTCGATGCTGGTGATGTCGGTGTTCATGATGATGATCAGAGCGGTGTTGATGGCGATGATGACGGTGGTGGTGTCAACGACGATTAAGATGGTTTTAGTGGTGAGGATGATGGTGATGATGCTGGTGGTAATGATGATGCTGATGGTGGTGGCGGTGGTGGCGGCGGTGATGATGATGGTGATGATGATGGGTGATGATGATGATGACGATGGTGGCGATGACCGTGATGAAGATGGTGATGATGACGATGCTGATCATTATCTTGATGGTGGTGGTGATGATGATGGTGGTGATGATGATGATGGTGATGATGATGATGGTGATGATGATGGTGATAATGATGATGATGACGATGAGAGTGAGGATGCGGATAAGGGGAGTATACAGAGAATGATCTGATTTGGTTGATGGTAACGAATGAGCGAGGAGGATAAGGATACTCTGGGAGGGCGGGAAGGGCAGTGGCAGAGGAATGGTACGGGGTGCGGGGGAGAGAAGGACTCAACCATATTCAACTGCGAGTGCTACAAGACAGGTGGCACTCAAGGGAGGGGGCTGGCAAAAAGACTACGGAGTGCGTGGGACTGACGGAGCGACGTTGCTGAGCAGAGGTCGGCCCTACCGGGTTACACCTGGGTGCAACGCGACACGGCTGGTCTGAGAAACGTGTGATTGTTCAACCAGACTGGTCGCAGTCACGCATGCAAGTCCTGCCACTGGGGGCCTTCGGTGGAGCTCCCCATGGGCCACGAAACGTGTGAGGGTGCGCCGAAATGGTGTGGAGAATGTATCAGAACTCAGCCACAGGGACCTTCGGTGAAGCTCCCTATGGGGCCACGAAATGAGTAAGGCATGTGCCGAAGTGATTTGGACAGAAGATACGAATACAGAAACTAAAACCTTCAGTGAAGCTCCCTGTGAGACCACAAAGTGTGTGAGGGGTGCTCCGAAATTGCGTGGAGAAGGCATGCGAACGCAGCCACTGGGGCCTTCAGTTGAGCCCCCGATGGGCCACGCACGAAATGTTCGAGGTGTGCGCCGAAATGGTGAGAAGAAGGTCTGCGAACGCAGCAACTGGGGCCTTCGGTGGAGCCCCCTACGGGGCCACGCTACGTGTGAGGTGTGCGCCGGAAAATGTATGCGAACGCAGCCACCAGGACTTGAGGTGGAGCTCCCTATGAGGCCACTAAACGTGTGAGTGGTGCGCTGGAATTTTTGTGGAGAAGGTATGCGTAGCCTTCGGTGGAGCTCTCTATGGGCCACGAAACGTGTAGGGTGCGCCGAACTGGCGTGTAGAAGGTTTGCGAATGCAGCCTCCAGGACCTTAGATGGAGCTCCCTGTGGGACCACGAAATGTGTCACGAAACGTGTGAGGGTGCGCCGAAACTGTGTGGAGAAGATCTGCCAACTCGGCCACAGGGACCTTCGGTGGAGCCCCCTATGGACCACGAAACGTGTGATGATGGTGATGGTGATGGTGATGGTGATGGTGATGGTGATGGTGATGGTGATGGCGATGATAATGGTGATGATGCTGATGATGATGATGATCATGATTATGCAGGTGATGATGATAATGATGATGATGATGATGATGATGATGATGATGATGATCTTGATGATGATGACGATGATGGTGATAGTAATGATGGTGATGGCGATGGTGATGGTGATGATGATTGTGATGATGCTGATGATGATAGTGATGGTGGTTGGGATGGTGATGATGATGACGGTGATGGCGATGATAATGGTGATGGTGATGGTCATGACGGTGACGGTGATGATGATGATGGTGATGATGATGGTGATGATGACGGTGATGGTGATGGCGATGATGATGGTGATGATGATGAGGCAGATGATGGTGCTGATGATGATGACGATGATGGTGATGTTGATGATGGTGATGACGATGATGATGATGATGATGATGATGTTGATGCTGATGGTGATTATGATGGCGATTGATATGTTGATGGTGATGATGATGCAGATGCTGAATATGATAGTGGTGATGGTGATGGTGATGATGGTGAGGGTGATGATGATGATGGTGATGATGATGGTGATGGTGATGATGATGATCGTGATTGTGATGACCATGATGATGAGGAAGAGGTTTGTGGTGGTGATTACGATTATGCTGATGGTGATGTTGACGGTGATGGCGACGGTGATGGTGATGGTGATGTCGATGGTGAATATACAGATGATGATGCTGATGATGGTGATGATGGCGATGCTGATGATGCGTATGATGGTGATGATGATGCTGATGACGATGATGATGACGATGATGGTGATGGTGATGATGTTGATGGTGATGGTGATGGTGGTGATGATGCTGATGGTCGTGGTGATTGTGATGCCGTGATGATGGTGATGCTTTTGATGATAATGGTGATGGTGATGGTGAAATGGTGAGGGTTCTGGTGATGATGGTGATGCTGATGATGATGGTGATGGTGATGATGATGATGATGATGGTGGTGATGGTGACGGTGATGAGGATGAAGATGCTGGTGGTGTTGGGGACGGTGGTGGTGATGACGATGGTGATGGTGATGACGATGTTGATGTTTATGATGATTATGATTATGATGATGCTGATGATGTGGCTGTTGCTCATGCTGACGGTGATGGTGATGTTGCTGCTGATGCTGGTGCTGCTGCTGATGCTGATGTTGTTGTCGATGCTTCTGTTGATGATCATGATCATTGTGATGGTGATAGTGATGGTGATTGTGCCGATTATGGTGATGTTGCTGATGCTGATGCTGATGTTGCTGCTGCTGGTGATGATGGTGATAGTGATGGTGATGTTGACAACGACGGTGATGCTGCTGATTGTGATGATGATGTCGATTCCGATGATGATGATGATGATGATGATGATGATGATGATGATGCAGCCGACGATGATGATGATGAACTGACGATGGGGATGCTGATGGTGATGATGATGACGACGATGCGGATGATGAGGATGATGCTGATGCTGCTGATGATTGTGATGACGATGACGGTGGTGATGCTGAAGATGATGATACTGATGCTACTGCTGCTGATGATGATGATGATAGTGCTGCTGCTGTTCGCGATCATGATGATGCTGCTGATGATGGTGATGCTGATGATGATGATGATGATGCTGGTGATGATTATGTTCATGGTCATGCTGAGGATAATGTTAATGATTGATGAGGAGGATGATTATGCTGCTAATGATGATGGTACTGCTGGCAATAATGATTATGCTGATGATGATGCTGATGGCGATGATGCTGGTAATGCTGACGCTGATGATGCTGATCATGGTGATGATGATGCGACTGAATATGATGATGAGAATTACAATGCTGATGATAATGATGATGATGATGATGATGATGATGATGATGATGATGTTGATGATGATGATGATGCTTATTCTGGTCATGCTCAGGATGATGATACGACGGTGATGATGATGCGACTGATGATGATCGGGAGGGTGATGATGCTGCTGATGATGAGGATTACGATGAGAGCAGTGAGAATGCTGAGGGTGACGATGATCACAATGACCATGATGAGGAAGATAATGATGACGATGGTGAAGAAGATGATGATAACGGTGAGGAGGAGGATGAGGATGTGGATGCCGATGATGATGATGATGATGAAGTTGATGAGGATGATTGTGATGATGATGACGATGCTGATGCTGATGCTAGTAATGATGATGCTGATGATAATGATGATGATGATGCTGATGCTGATGCTGATGCTGATGCTGATGCTGACGATTGTGCTGCTGCTGATGATGCTGATGCTGATGCTGATGCTGATGCTGATGGTAGCGATTGTGCTGCTGCTGATGATGACGGTGGTAATGATGCTGATGATGATAATGCTGCTGCTGATGATGATACTGATGATGATGATGATGATGATGATGATGATGATGATGATGATGATGATGATGATGGTGGTGGTGGTGGTGGTGGTGGTGGTGGTGGTCAGGAGGAGGAGGATGAGGAGGAGGAGGAGGAGGAGGAGGATGGCGCGCAGGGGAAGAGGAAAGGTCTTCGGAGGTCCTCGGAGCTTTTCGGGCCTCCTGGGCGGCTGCGCGTCGTCGTGAGCGCTCCTGGAGTGCTGGAGCCATCCCGAACGGCGGCCTTGCAAGCCCAAAGTGAGTTGGGGCCCGAATTCCGACAGCGGGTCGGCGCAGCCCAGGTCCATGGGCTTCCAGAACGAGGACACCTACTGCGTGGCCCCGATCTCGCTGAACGGCTGGGGGGGGGGGAACGGGGCCGCAAGGGGGGGGAGGTACAATAGGCACGTCAAATACGGAATCGTCCTTCCAGCAGGTTCCCACAGAAGTTTCTTATCCCCCGATGGTCTCGGAAGCCCACAGAAGCCTTGGGGCACCTCGGGAAGCTCAAAGGTCGGCGACTAATGCACCACAAAAGGTGTCTTATGTCAAGATCCCTTCTCGTCTGTTCCTGCCGTATGGGTCTCGGGGCGACAGCGATGTGTCCACAGCGACCAGCGCGCGACAAGCAGTGGAGGGAGCTGCGGAGGGCAGCGGAAGTTTGGGCCCAGCCTCCTCCTCCAGAGAGGCGCGCCGCCGCGCCCCTTGGACACGCCGGGAAGACACAGCCGGAGCAGATGCGGAGGAGGTCGAAAGGTTCGGGGGTGAGAATGAAGGAGAAGGAGGAGGAGGAGGAGGAGGAGGAGGAGGAGGAGGAGGAGGAGGAGGGGGGGGGGAGGGGGAGGAGGAGTACGGGCGGAGAGACCCACACTGGGAAATCGGCTTCGGCTCCGTGTTCGTGTCGTGTCGTGCGGGCGGGGCGAGGCCGGGTCCCGCCGGGGTGTCCCGACGGTGTCTCGCGGTGTCCCGCGGTGTCCCGCCGTGGCGTCCCGACGGTGCCCCGATCGGTAGTGAGATCGATGGTGAGATCGATAACGACCCAGATGTGGTGAGATCGGTAGGGAGATGGACGGTTTGATCGATAGTGAGGTCGGTAGTGAGATCGGTAGTTGCGTCGACCGTGCGAGCGACAGTGAGATCGACAGTGGGATCGATAGTGCAATCGATAGTGAGGTCGATAGTTGGATCGATTGCAATATCGACAATGAGATCGATCGTGAGATCGGTTGTGATCTCAATTGTGAGATCGATTGAGTTCGCCTCAGAGATCGAGTGTGAAATCGATCGTGAGATCGGCCGGGTGAGATCGATAGTAAGATCGATCATTAGTTCGATAGTGAGATCGGTTGTGAGGTCGACTGTGGGATCGATCGCGAGATCCGTTGAGTGAGATCGATCGTGAGATCGGGGTTGAGATCGATCAAGTGAGATCGGTAGCGAGATCGACAGTGGGATCGGTTCAGTTGGATCAGTAGTGAGATCGACTGTGCCACTCAGTGTGAGATCGCTAATGGGATCGATCGCTGGATCTATCGATACTAAGACTGGCCGTGAGGTCGATCGTGAGATCGATCGAGTGAGATCGATAGCGAGGCCGATAGTGACATCACATCGCGGCGCAACATCGTAATCACGCGTCGTCGCCAACTCGAGGGCGCGCCACTGGCATCGTCATCATGACACCCATCGCAGTTGCCAGCTGTTGGTTCTTTCCCCTCCCCCCAGCCTCCTTGTCACCCGAAGGGTGGTCGTATAGGTAATTCTTTACGCTTCGCAAATCCCTGCCAGCCCGCCCTAGCGTGCTCGGCGTTCGCCTTGCTTCGCGCGCCCGCGCACCAAAAAAAGATTCCCTGCCAGCCCTTTCAGAAGCCTTGCCCACGAGAGCTGACGGGAAATGGAAAGCCGAGACGCATATCGGAGGTTGGGGGGTGAGATCGAAGTGGAACGGATAGCCCACCTACCGGGAAATCGATTTCGGTTTCGTGTTCGTGCGTGCCGTGCGTGCGGGCGAGGCGAAGCTGCGTGGGCGGGCGAGAAAACGTCTCCTGTCGCTGAGGCGCGGCCGGACCAAATGACTCCCCTCCGGGGCGCGGGGCCCCGCGGTGTCCCGCCGGTGTCCCGCTGGTGTCCCGTGTCGCTGAGGCGCGGCCGGATCAAATGACTCCCTTCCGGGGCGCGGGGCCCCGCGGTGTCCCGCGGGTTTCCCGCCGGTGTCCCGCCCGTGTCCCGTCGGTGTCCCGATGATGATGATGATGATGATGATGATGATGATGATGATGATGATGATGATGATGATGATGATGATGATGATGATGATGATGATGATGATGATGATGATGATGATGATGATGATGATGATGCTGCTGCTGCTAGTGGTGTGTGTGATGATGATGATGATGATGATGATGATGATGATGATGGTGGTGGTGGTGGTGGTGGTGGTGGTGGTGGTGGTGGTGGTGGTGGTGGTGGTGGTGGTGATGATGATGATGATGATGATGATGATGATGGTGATGATGATGGTGATGATGATGATGATGGTGATGGTGATGGTGATGGTGATGGTGATGGTGATGGTGACGGTGATGGTGATGGTGATGATGTTGATGATGATGATGATGATGATGATGATGGTGATGGTGATGGTGATGGTGAAGGTGATGGTGGTGGTGGTGGTGGTGGTGGTGATGATGATGATGATGATGATGATGATGATGATGATGATTGAGCGTGAGATCGATGGTGAGATCGAGTGTGAGATCGATGGTGACATCGACAGTGAGATCAATCGAGTGAAATCGAAAGTGAGATCGATAGTGGAACCGATAGCGGGATTGATAGTGAGATCGATTGTGAGATCGACGGTGATATCGATAGTGAGACCGGCCGACTGAGATCGATGATGAGATCGATTGTGAGATGGATAGTGAGATTGATTGAGTGAGATCGATCGAGTGAGATCGATAGTGAGATCGAGGCCCCCGTTTCTTCATTATGGTCTCTGGGGGCCCTGTTCGGATTCGGGCCCGTCTCATTTGAGAAAGTGGAGAGCAAGGAGCACGCCGAATCTTTCCGCTTAGCGGGTTCGGCTCAAGCAGGGTACTTCGGCCTTGCCGCGCCACTCCAGCACCGATTTTGGCTCGTTCGGACCTTCGGCCGCTGCCGCCCGCATGGCCGGTGCCGCCCGCATGCTCAGACATGCCCTGCCTGTGTCCCAGGGCCAGGCTTTGCCAGCGCCAGGGACACAGGCAGCATACCCGGGCTCGCGCAGATTCAGGCAACGATACGGATACAAGGACGATTCCTGGTCGGGCTTGGTGGAGCTCCATCCTGACCGCCTGCTGACCTGGGAGGAGTTCAAGGCGAACTTGCTGGCAGCACCGGGGGTGCTCAAAGTCTGTGTGCTTCCAAAGATCTTCGTGGCCACTCGGGGTTCGGGTTCGCCAGTTTGGGGTTCGGGGAGTTGGGGGGCCTCTTTGGGAGGAGCCATCTTGAGGCATCTTGGGCTATCTTGAGCCATCTTGCAGGCCATTTTGAGTTCCCCGACGCTCTCTTGGAGCCGTCTTGGGCCATCTTGGACGCTCCAACGCCTCCCGAACCTCCCCGTCCAGATTCAGGGGATGAGGTAAGGGGGAGAGGTCAACCCCTCCCCGAAGGGGGTTAAGGAGAGGTGGGAGAGGACACGCCCTGAGGCGAGGGGCGGGAAGAGTCGAAGAGGGGGTGGAAGAGGAAGGGCCGGTCGGCTTTGCGCCAGGCTTGGCCGCCCAAGAGGGGCTTTAAAGAGGGGGGGGCTCTGGGGCGAGGGTGGGTGCGATGGGTGATCCTCAGGTCGTGGACAAGAGCGCCAAGACCTCGCAGGGCAATCGGGGCGACCACATCTGCGAACGGAATTTGAAGGTCCACTTGCACCGCGAGCCGAATCTGGCTCTGGAGTTCGAGCTCGCGCGGAACAACCGCATGGCGGACATGGAGGGCCGCCCTTGCGCGGAGACAGCCATGTTGAAGGACCCCCCCGAACGGCGTCGCGCGGCGGCGTGGCGCGCGCTCTTGCACACCGTCAGGGGCCGGGAGTTGCTCCCACAGCATGCCCGCGACTACTGCAAGGCCTGCCCGACGAGACACGGTGCCTGGGAGGCCGACGTGCCGCCAGAGGGCCTGGGGGGGGCCCGCTTGAGCCAGGCTTGGCCAGCTCTGCGGGGGCGGGGGCCTCAACGAGTCTGGGTGGCCAGGAGGTCCCGCTCGAGCCAGGCTTTGCCAGTTCCGCGGGGGCGGGGGCCTCAATGAGTCATGGTGGCGCGACCGCGCCGCCTGCAAAGAAGAGTAAAGCGGCGGACCTTGCAACAGGGCGAGTGGCAGCGCGACGTTCCCGTTTCCTTTGCAGGACGCTCCCGCGGTGCCCGGGGGCCTCGACGCAGCCTTGCCGGCCGCGCTCAGGATCGCTCGACACGACCTGAGCGGGCGGGCAGGTCTCCTGCCCAGAGGGCCTCAAGTATTGCGAAGCTGGGCTCAAGGAGCTGAAACCATTTGAGCGGGGCGGGAGCATAGCCTCGTCGACCTGCTCGAGCACGTGGAACTGTTGGTTGTGGACGAGGTGTCCGCGTGCGGGGCCGCCTCTTTCGAGATCGTCAGCAGGCGTATGAAGCAGGTAGCGCGCGCGCTGTGGCGCAGACATTTTCGCTGCCCACCTCCCGCAGACGCGGGCCCGTTCGGCAGCATCGGCGTCGTTCTCATGGGTGGCTTCGCACAACTGCCGCCTGTGCTGGCCGCTAGCTTGCTTCCGGGCATGCCTCGCGTGGGCGCGGACGGCCCGACTGTTCGAGCCATGGCGCTGGCCGGCCAGCAGACCTTCACCGAATTTGAGGACGTCATGCGTTTGCGTCGTACTCACCGCCAGAATGGTGTCCACGCATTCAAAGAGTCAACTATGAGACTCTGAGATGCGGCGATCACTACGGAGGATTGCGCTCTGTGGAAGACCCACGAGCTGGGCGCGATGGATGGCTCGGAGCTTCAGTCTGCCAGCCCGCGCGCGTGGCAGGGCGGTGAGTCTCTCGTCCGCGAGGGGTTGGTGCTCGTGCCGGAGAACCAAGGTGTCGGGAAGATCAACGGTAAGCAATGGGCGGCCAGGGCACCCCTTCACGGCGCGCCAGACTTTGCCAGCGCGAGGGGCGTCGTCGCGAGGACAGAGGCACGACGCAACGACCCGCGCGGAATACACAGGAGTGCTGATGACTTCCGACAACTCCGCAGGGTTCTTCACCTGCGCGTGGGGGCGCGGGTGATTTTAACGCAAAATTCTTTACGGGGCGTCCCTACTGTGCCCCTCGGGCTCATGAGTGGGGCTCGGGGAGCGGCGGTCGCCGTCGCGTGCGCCCCCCCAGGGGGGCAGCGAACTGACCGGAGTACCCTCGCAGGGGTCGGCTATCCCAGCTCCGCCATCGGAGCGTTTCCCCTGGGGGGGGGCCCGCTTGCCCAGTTCCTGACTTCGTGGTCGTGCATTTCCCAGCGTGCAAGGGGCCCGCTTGCTTCGACAATCTCCCAGGGACCTGGGCGCCGGTGCCCTGCGCAGAGGTGCGGAACAAGACCTTGCAGTCGCTGACTCGCGCCGGCATGCCCTTGCGCCTGGCGCGGGCGCTCGCCGTCCACAAATCGCAGGGCATCACTGCGCGCGAGGGCTGCGTCGTGTCCTTTGCTGGACGTCGAGGGCCCTACCCGGCGGGCAAGCTCGGGGCGGCCTTCGCGGCGTGGGCCCGCGTTGCGAACTGGGCGTCTATGGCCGTTCGCAAGCCCCCGCCCTTGACGGATTCTCTGGCCGCGCGCCTGACGAAGGACTTCTTCGCCAGGGCCGAGTTCGAGAGCATGGCAGACGCCGCGTTTGCCAGACTGCTCGAGCGGAGAGGCGCTTCTCCTGAGGCGCTGCTGGCTGAGCGCGAGCAACGCTTGCGGACCGCCGCGCTCGCAAAGGAAGGGCGCGAACCTAGTGGCGCTGAGCTGGCAGATCTGCGGGCGATGCTGTCCGCGGTGGGCGCGGCGCCCATCGGCGACAGCGTCTCCCGGCACTGCGAGGAGCAATCGGGTCGCAGGGCCGCTGGCCTGCGGAGCATCGCGGCCTCGTTCCGCGCGCAGAAACCGAAGAAGACGAACCAGGGCCAGGCTTTGCCAGCCCGAGGGAAGAGAGGCCCCGGCGGCAAGACCTCGTCGACACAGACGGGTATTCCGGGACCCGCGGCTTCGGAGACGGGGGCCGCGATTGAGGCCTCTGCGGCGGCGACCGTGATCGACGCGGGCTTCGACGAGGCTGACGCCGCCCGCGCGTTGGAGCAGACGTCGTTCCAGTTTCGGTAAGCGCTGGTGCTCCAGCTCGAAAGCTTGGGGGCGCAGCGCACCAAAGTGCGACGCACTCGAACGGTTTCGCCGCCATTCTACCAGGACGGTCCGGGCTCTCGACTGCGAAGTGTGGTGTGTGGGGGGGGGGTAGCGAAGTCCTGACGCAGCACTCGCAGCGCGCGCGCAGCGAGTTGCAGTTCGACGCGCGTGTTCGGGACCTGGAGCAGTGCGCGGGGCGAACCGCAACTGCGTGCTTCTGGTTATGCCTCGCAGCAGGCCTGGCCGAACGCGGGCCGGACGTTCTGGCCCAGGCATTGCCGGGCAACGCTCTGGCCCATCGAGCGGCGAGCCGACTGCCAGCACAGGGTGCGCAGCGGTGTTGTTCACATGGGCAACAATGATTACATGGGCAACAATGATTTGCATTATGTTTATCTGTCGCGGGACTCGTGATGGCGCCGGACGCCCGCGCCAGACTTTGTCAGTGCGTCGCAGTTCCGCCTTGTCTCGGTGCGCGCAGCACACGCGGACGCTGCCCGGCGCTCGGGCAATAGGGTGCGCCAGGCTTTGCTGGCGCTTCTGCGACGATCATTTCCGCCGCCTCCGCGTCCGTCGCCTGTTCGACGTTGCGAGGCATCCGCCGCCGGCTCGCTCCCGCCGCCGGCCCGCCCCCGCCGTCTTTACGTTCCGATGCTCCACCGCGCGGTGCCGGACAGGCAGCGAGCATGCACCATCCCCGAAAGGCTCCCAAGAGGCACCCAAGAGTAGGAGGACGAGGAGGAGGAGGACGAGGAGGAGGAGGACGAGGTGGAGGAGGAGGAGGAGGAAGAGGACGAGGAAGATGGTGTAGGAGGAGGATGAGGCTGGTGACAGGGTGGCCGTTTTCGGAGTGCGGGGATCGATAGTGGGAGATCGATAGTGCGATCCGTAGTGAGATTGATCGCGATATCGATAGTGAGATCGATAGTGAGATCGACGTGCCGTGCCGTGCGAGGGTGACCCATTAGGTCGCGCCGTGCCGTGCAGCGGTTGTCGTCGTCGTCGTCGTCGTCGTCATCTTCGTCGTCGTCGTCGTCGTTGGTCGTTGGTCGTTGCTGGACCGGGGTGCCAAGTGAAAATTGCCTGGAGCTCCGATGCCGTTTTCGTGTCGTCGTCGTCGTCGTCGTCGTCGTCGTCGTCGTCGTCGTCGTCGTCGTCGTCGTCGTCGTCGTCGTCGTCGGTCGTTGGTCGGTGCTGGACTGGGGAGCCGAATGAAAATCGCCTGGAGCTCCGGCGCCGTTTTCGCGTCGTCGTCGTAGTCGTCGTCGTCGTGGGTCGTTGGGCGTTGCTGGACCGGGGTGCCGAGTGAAAATTGCCTGATGCTCCGGCGCCGTTTTCGTCGTCGTCGTCGTCGTCGTCGTCGTCGTCGTAGTCGTCGTCGTAGTCGTCGTGGGTCGTTGGTTGTTGCTGGACCGGGGTGCCGAGTGACAATTGCCTGAAGCTCCGGGCCGTTTTCGTGGCGTCGTCGTCGTCGTGGTCGTCGTCGTCGTTATCGTCGTCGTCGTTGTCGTCGTCGTCGTCGGTGCCCAACACTTGCCCAGGTTGTTCCGAGAGGACCCCAAGACGGCCCCAAGAGGGCCCCAAGACGGCTCCAAAACGGCTCCAGTATTCTGTGAACAGATGCCGCATATGGCTGCCGTTGGGCAGGTTGGGCAGGTTCCCAGCGGGAGGGACGACTGGTACCAAGGCGCCAAAGAAAGAAAGGCGATGTAAACAACTCGACACCGACGCTCCCAAGACCGAGCGGCGACGCAACACTCTCCATTGGCATCGTCACAACAACAATCACAACTGTTGCCCATTGTTGGGACCCTCCCCACCCCCCAACCTCCTTATCACCCGCAGGGTGGTTGTATAGGTCGTGAAACAAAGCGGTCAAAGAAAGGAGGGGGAGGAACGTGAGCCATGTTGGAGGTTATCTTGGAGCATCGGAGGCCTTCTTGGAGGTATGGTTTTTTTGGTGGGGGGCGTCTTGGGTCCTCCTGGGGCTCTTTCGGGACGCCTTGGGGCCCTCATGGGGCCCTCTTGGAGCTCTCTTGGGGCTCCTTTTGGGGGCTACTTGGGAGCCCTGGAGGGCCTCTTGGGGCTGTCGTGGTGTCGGTGAAAAGAGGGGGGGTCCTCACGTTTGGCCCCCCTTCGGGGACCCTCGAAATAGCCTCTTGGGACGCTCGTGGGAGACTATTGGGGCGCTCTTGGGCGTTTTTGGGGCCGTTTTGGGGGCATCTTGGGCCCCTCTTGGAGCTCTTTTGGGCCATCTTGGGACCATCTTGACGCCTCAAGAACGCATCGGGGGCGAGAGGGCGAGAAGGCAAACATCATTGATGTTTCTTAGGTGTTTGAAGGATTCGGCTTTTCGGGGAGGTCCCGAGGCGTCTCAAACAGCATTTGGATCCGTCTTGTGGCCTCTTTGGGGCCTCTTGGAGGCATGTTGTTAGCTATCTTGAGCCATGTCGGGTTATCCTGAGCGATCTTCGAGGCCATCTTGGGCTCTCGGGGGCCCTTTTTGGAACCGTCTTGGGCTAAAAAAGGACCTCCTGACCGCTTGCGATCTCCCCCCGTCCAGGTCCACGGGAGGGGGTGGGCGGACGGGTCAAGAATCCCTCCCCGCCCGCAAGCCGTCTCGCTCACTCCCACCCGCCCTCCCAACACATACGTAGCACCCGAGCCTGGCCCGAACCGCAGCCGATTCAGCAGTCGACTTTGGATGGGCAGCTTCTGGGGGCGAATCCGCCGCCGCCGCCGCCGCCGCTTCCGCCGCCGCCGCCACCGCCCGCCGCCGCCGCCGCCGCCGCGCGCGCCGCCGCCGCCCGCCGCCGCCGCCCGCCGCCGCCCGCCGCCGCGCCGCCGCCGCCGCCGACGCCGCCGCCGTGCCCCGCCGCCGCCGCCGCCGCGGCGCAGCCGCCGCAGCCGCCTGCCCGCCGCCGCCGCCGCCGCCGCGCCGCGCCGCCGCCGCCGCCGCTGTCCGCCGCCGCCGCCGCCGCGCCCCGCCGGCCGCGCCGCTGCCCGCCGCCGCCGCCGCCGCCGCCGCCGCGCCGCCCCGCGGAATTGCCGCAGCCGCTGCCGCCACCGCTGCCGCCGCCGCCGCCACCGCCGCCGCCGCCGCAGCCGCCGCCCCCGACGCAGCCGGCGCGGCCGCCGCCGCCGCCAAGTGTACTCTGCATTGTTTTTTTGACAGGGATGGTATGGGGACGCTGCGCATGCTTCGAATTTGGAGGCATAATGTGTTTTGTATGGTTTTTTAACCAGGGATGGTGTGGGGGGGCCCGCATTGACCCTGGTTGGCTCCCTGTCGCTTGGGGGAGGGGGTGTATATTAATAGGGTTACAGTGTTAAACCATTCCCGAACGGGAAAAAAAGGTTATGGAAGAGAAACGAAAGGCATCGTTGGACCGCCTGTCGCCCAGAGGGCTGGCGGGATTATGGAGATGATGGGAGGGGACGGGGAGGCGTTGGGGGGAGGGAGGGAGGGAGGGAGAGAGGCACAGAGGGGACGGGGATGTTGTGCCGGCAAATCATCAGGCGTGTCTCCCGAAGCTGTGGGATATGGTGTGCTTTCCAGTGGTGGTCCCCATTGACGGGGCTTTCATACCACCAGGACAGAACAGAAGAGGCAGGGAAGGGGGAGGGGAGAGAGGCAGGCAGCGCAGGGACGGGAGGAACGGGGAGCCGTCGAGGGAAGGGAGGGAGGGGGTTTTTGGATTTCAGAGCTGTTGAAGCCGAGGAAGGACTGAAGGGAGGGACGGAGGGAGGCAGGGTTGTGAGATTCTCAGGCGATCGCAAACATGGATCAAGGGGGCGTGGATTAGCGACAAGTCCCGTTTCCATGGGAAATCGCGGATTTCCGCCGCCGAGCGAGGCGGCACCGGCCGCATGTTCCATGGATTTGGCGATTGTGCGCCAAGTCCATGGATCGCTGATCCATGTTTGCGCGCCCCCGGTTGAAGCCGAGGAAGGACTGCAAGGGAAGGAGGGAGGGAGGGTAGTGAGATTCGGGGCCAGGCGGGGCGAGAGGGGTAGTAGCGATGATGGACGACGGAGAGGGAAGGCGAAGGCGCGGAGGTGGACGGGCAGGAGCGGGAAAGGAGCGGAGGGACGGGGAGGCGGAAGGGGCAAGCACAGGAGGCGAGGGCTGAGGGCGACGATTCCTCTTCGAGCTCAAACAGGCTTCGGCTCCGATTTCACTCCGCGGAGCGGCCATCGGTCTGATCTGAAGGGAGCGGAGCGTGACATGGAGGGGGAGGCAGATAGCAATGGAGTGCGGTAGGTTCGCGCCGCGTCGACGCAGCGGTGACTCCTACGCGGGTGGTCAAGGTTGAACGCGGCCGGTGTCCTGGAATCGTCCGATGCCAGCGATCCGCGCTACCGGAACGCCGTGGTCGTTCAAGGTGGTGGGCGATCCACGCGCTGCCAGAAATCAGCGCCGAGGTCTTCGCGGCACGCACCTGCCATTGGCAAATGCAGCGTGAGGGGTTTGAGACAGTGCGGTCAGGAACTTCGGCTTAGCGTGTCGCGCCGCCGGTTCTGGCGCTCCTCGCTTCTGGGCGATACCCTTTCCAGCCTCCCACCCCGCGGAGAGAAGCGACACGCTGTCCGCTCGCAGGGCATGGCGCTTCGCCGGGAAGGCCGCCGCTACACGCTAAGCAAAAGTCCCTGACCGCATTCGGCACTTGAACTCCGACGTCGCTTTTTTTCGCAACGTGGATCCCTGGAGGTCGAGACTCCATCCCTGGGACCGTTTTCTCATCCCGAGTTGTTTTTGGCGGCCCCAGGGCCTTGTGAGGGCCCCTGGATGCCGCAAACGACCAAAAACCCTTCCGTCCTGAACGCGAGCATGTCTGGGACAGCTGAACCCGACTCCCAGCCACGCGCAGAGGGGGGCAGGGGGAAGGGGGGAAGGCTTCTTAGGAGCACCCTGCCTCTTAGAAGTCGCGAGCCTTGCCTACAGATGAAGCGCCGGCGCCTTCTAAGACGCGACCTCCCTCTGGGAAGCCTTCCCCCCTGCCCCTGCCCCCTCGTGTTCAGTCGGGCCTGTCCCTTTCTACAGGAGGAGTGTTCAAAAGTAGGCAAGAAAGTCTGGGGACGATGTTTTGAGTATTTTTTGACCATGTGGGGGCATTGTTGGGTTATTATTATTATTCTCATTATTATTATCATTATGATTATTATTCTTGTTATTATGATTATTATGATTATTCTTATTATTCTTATTCTTATTCTTATTATTATTATTGTTTTTATTATTGTTATTATTATGATTATTATTATTATTATTATTAATATTATTATGCTTATTATTATTATTATTATTATTATTATTATTATTATTATTATTATTATTATTATTATTATTAATATTATTATTATTAGTATTATTAGTATTATCAGTATTATTATAAATCTTATTCTTTTTCTGAAAAAAAATCACCCAAGATCCCCCTGTAGGAGGACACGCCCGACCTGACGCCGAGCGGGACGCGACTCGTGGCCGGCGGCGGCTCGGGCCGCGTGGGGGCCGACGGAGACCCGCGGCCGTGCGTTCTGCGCGCGCGCGCTCCCGGCGCGCCTCCTCCTCGGCGTCGGGCCGCGCCGCGCCCGCGCCGGCGCGGCAGCTGCTCGGGAGCGCGAGCGAACACTCCTCCTCCTCCTCCTCCTCCTCCTCCTTCTCCTCCTCCTCCGCAGGTCGGGAGCGAAAGGGGAGCGCACACGTACACGCGTACGTTTTTTGTGTTTTTGTTTTTTGTCGTTTTGGTTTTTGAGTTCTGTTGTGTTTTTTTTTGGGGGGTCCATGTCAAATTCTTCGAGAGTTCCTGGACTTTCGTTGGGGGCCAAGATCCCCTCTCGCTTCTCATGGTTCCATGCTGGGCCTATTCATCCTGGCCACGGGGGGGGCCACGGACACACAGAAACGAGCACCAGGTAGAGAGGAGCACGCTTAGAAGTGAACGACGCGTACGTGACCCCGCGCTGGCTTCGAACAGGACGCATTGCGCGAACGTTGGTGTCACGACGCTGGCCTCGCGGACTCGGGGGGCCGTAGTCCTGTGCGTAGTTGGGCCCCGGACGCCTGTGCGTAGTTGGGCCTGTCCCTCTTAGAGGAGGAGGAGGGAGGGAGGGAGGGAGGGAGGGAGGGAGGGAGGGAGGGAGGGAGGGAGGGAGGAGGAGGAGGAGGAGGAGGAGGAGGAGGAGGAGGAGGAGGAGGAGGAGGAGGACATTGAGGGCGTCGTATATTCTTCTCGGACTGGGCGTTTTTGGGCCCGGCGCCGGGCCCCGGGGCCATCACAGATCCATCCGGCTCGAAGACTGCAGCAGAATGAGGAGGAGGAGGAGGAGGAGGAGGAGGAAGAGCAGGAGGAGGAGGAGGAGGAGGACGAGGAGGAGAGACAGATGACTGAGGACAGGGTGGGAAGAGGAGGAGGAGGAGGAGGAGGAGGAGGAGGTGCAGATCTCCAGTTTTGATTCCTCGCGATGCTGCATTTTTTTGTTGCAGCGCCGGATCTCGGGGAACGGTTCTCCTGGGGGAACCGGGTCCAGGGTTGAGTCGGGTACGGCCCTCTACAGGAGGATTTCAGGAGGGGAAAAAACACACAGACACAAGTAATCGTCGATCCCCAGGAAAAACATGAAAAATATGGGAATTGGGCGGGAAGACAAAAACCCAGAAAATCTGTTAAAATATGGAACATATTTTTATCTGTGCGTATTTATTTGTGTGTCCTTGGGCACCTTGAGGATTGCTCAAACATAGGTGATAATAATAGTATGGGGACGATGTTCTGACTGTGTTGGACCATGCTGGGGCCTGCTTCGACCATGGTCTCTTTTTCTTCGTCCGACATCCGCCCGTAGGGGGACATGATGCCCGACCTGAGTCCGGGGCTCTTAAAGGGGGCCCTGCTCAGGCCCAGGGCGTGCCAGAGAACGGCTCAGGACGAGAAGCTGGCCCGATGGGGAGGCCCCCGGAGGAGGAGGAGGATGAGGAGGAGGAGGAGGAGGAGGACACCTGGGCCCGCTCCCCTCCGGATGCGCTGCCTCCGTGCCGAAGGAACAGCGGGACAGGAGGAGGACGAGGCAGAGGAGGGGCTTACTTCACAGATGAGTGGGCCGAAGATCACATGAGGGGGATGAGCGGGATGAGGATGAGGAGGAGGAGGAGGAGGAGGACGACGAGGACGAGGACGAGGACGAGGACGAGGAGGGACAGCAGGATGGAGGATGATGAGGAGGAGCAGGAGGACGAGGAGGCGAATATGGAGAGGGGCGAGAGGGGGGGAGGAGGTGGTGGAGGAGGAGGAAGAGAAGGAGGAGGAGGAGGAGGAGGAGGAGGAGGAGGCGGAGGAGCAGGAGGAGGAGGACGAGGAGGCGAATCTTGAGAAGGGCGATAGGAGGGGGGAGAAGGAGGCGGTGGAGGAGGAGAGGGAGGAGGAGCAGCAGGAGAAGGGCGACCATGAGGGGCAAGGCGTGTGGGCGGATCGGAAGTAGGGCTGCGAGCCCTGCACAGGAGCGCGAGGGAGAGATGGATAAGATCGAGAAGTGGGCGGATGGTCGAAGGGATGGGCGCATGCAGTCACGGAGGGGGGATCGGCGCGGATGATTTCGTCAGAGCCTCGAGGTTGTCTTGCAGCCCTGCGGAGCGAAAGTGCAAGGCGACACGAGTTCAGTTCCTGCATTCGATAAAAAAAGGGGCCTCTCTTGGAAAAGAGCGTGGGAGAAGAGAGAGGGAGGGAGAGATGTGGTCTCCCCCCTCTATACACCCATATGCGTATAGGGGTGTATAGGGGAAGGGGACCTCGTCGTATAGGGGGTGTAAAAGGGTATGCAAAGGAGATACATCCCTACACGTCTGGGGATAGGGTAAGTGTGTGTGTATATCTATATGTATGTGTGTAAATACACACACATATGTAATTATGTATAACTAGATTGACGTGTATGTGTATATATATATATATATATATATATATGTGTATAGATACTCCTCTTCCTATATTTTGATAAGCCCGAGCGCGGGGACCCCCCCAAAAAACAGGACTCCCGTAATCTGGGGCTTTGGGACCCTCCAGACGGGCCTCGAAGCGGCCCCCTGGCCTCGCAGGGCGTTTTGCCAAGCCTTCCCAGCACACCTAGGGCGATCAGGGGGGTCATCGGAGACGTCCCAGAGACCCCCAAGACAGCACACGAACGCTCCAAGAGTGACCGACGTGACCTCAAGATGGCCCAAGGGCCAAGGGGCCTCCAGGACGGCCCCAAAGAGGCCTCCAAGAGCACTCTCAAGAAGGCCCCCAGAAGCAAACATTATTGATTTTCTTTGGGCGGCGGTCTTCTGGACGTGCGAAGCCGCCTGGGAGGCTCCCAGATCGCCCCACAACCATCCGAAAGGGCTTCCAGGCAGTCCAAGAGAGCCCCAAAACGGCACAACACGGGTCCAAGATGGCCTTCAGAGAGCCCCATTGCGGCCCAAGATGGCCCAAAGGCACCTTCCGAAGCATTCCAAATCCTGAACCGGTCGTTCAGGGTTCAGGAGACCGCGGTTGGAGGCAGGGTGGCCCAGGAACCCCCCAGAGGCCCCCAGAATACGCCCAGGAGGCCTCCAGAAGGCCTTAAGAAAGCCTGAACAACTTCTGTGAGGCCCCCCAGAGGCTCTCCAAGGAGGAGCCTTCGCAGAAAAGAGCTGAGGAGGATGGGGGGGATGCGCAGGGTATGGCGAAAATAAGGAAAAAGAAGCATGGAGGAAGGATATCGAAAAAAACATTATTATAGCGGCGATGCCGGAAAAGGCAACAAGGAGCTATCGCTAAATTGTTGGCTTCGCCTTCCTGCTATTCCGCCTGCATGCCAAACTTCAAGGACCAAGGTGAATGGCCCGAAGCGCCATTGCAATATTGTATGTATGTGTGTGTATATATATATATATATATAGCCCGCCGAACCCCCCATGATCGCCCCTTTCCTCGCTCATTCTATGAAGTGTAATCGTTTTTGAAATTTCCAGAATGCCCCGACCCGGCCCTTCCTAGAGGCCCCCACCGCAGCCGTTTCCTTGGTTCATCGTCATCATAATCATACTCATCATCATCAGCAGCATCATCATCATCACACTCATCACCTTCACGAGCATCACACCCATCACCATCATTACCATCATTGCCATCAGCATTACCATCGTCATTGCCGTCATATCATCACCCTCGTCCGCGTCATCATTACAACCACCATCACAAACATCATTGCCATAATCATGACCATACCATAATAAGCATCAGTGGGATCACGACTGTGTGCGTGCAGGCCTTCGCTCAAGCCCTGGACTCCACGTGGGGCCGCGCCAAGAGGCGTACGCGTGGCGTCCAGAGAGCGGATGCTCAGGCGCTCGACTCCCATGCTGATGACTACCAGTGGCGCCAGTGGTGCATGGGGGAGGCTTTGTGGAAGGCCGCGGGGCAGGCCATCCGCTACTTCAACACGCGAGAGGAAAAATGTGCCCCTTACCTCCCCCTCCTCTACACCCTCCCTTTCCCCGAAACAACATCAGAGATTCCACAGACCCCGTCTCCAACACGTCCCCTGGTAGTCAACTCCCCCCGTCCCCAACATAACTCCAAGCACTCGACAGCCTGCGTGTCCAATACACCACCCGATACTCAACAGGCCCCCTCCCCAAGCCTAGCTTGAAACACTCCTTTCCGTTCAACTCAGTCGGTCTCCAACATACCCCAGACACTCAACAGCCTTCTTGTGCAACGCGCCACCCGATACTCGACAGGCTCCTTCCCCAAGCCTAGGTTGAAACATTCCTTCTACTCGATTCCCTCCGTCTCCAACGCGCCCCCAAACACTCAACAGCCTTCGACTCCAACTCACCACCCAGCCTCAACAGGCTTTTCCCCCAAGCCTAACTTGAACCATTCCTTCCGTTCAACTCCGTCGGTCTCCAACACACCCCCGCATGGGCGACACCCTTCGCGTCCAACGCGCCGCCCGATTCTCGACAGACTCCCCCCAAGCCTAACTTGAAACACTCCTTCAACTCAACTCCCTCCGTCTCCAACGTGCCCCTTTCAGACTCAACGGCCTTCGCGTCCAACGCGCCGCCCGATGCTCGACGTCCTCCCGTTCCCAAGCCTACCTTGAAGCAGTCCTTCTACGCAGCTCTCTCCGCCTCCAACGCGCCTTCAGACGCTCGACAGCCTTCGTGTCCAACGCGCCACCGGATATTCGACGGGCTCTTGCTGCAAGACACCCTCCGTAGGATTTCATATCAGATCCCGGCCCGCCCGTCGCCCGCAGCCCGGCCGCCCGCCCGCCCCCGCTGCCCGCCCCCGCCCGCCTTCAACTCAACTCCCCCCCCCGCCGTCCACCGCGCTACCCGCAGATTCCAGTGCCACGCGCCGCGCATACACAACAACGCCACAACACACCACCACTGGCACGACGCCGCCGATCCACTTTTTTTGTCCGTCTGGGATTTTTCAAGAGGAAATGGGGACCACGGTGGCACAGGGGCCTAAATGTGTATGTCTGTATGTATGTGTGCATCCATGCATGCATGTGTGTGCGTATGCATACATGCAGGTATGTATGTATGTATGTACGTGCGTATGTATGTGTGCATGCATGTATGTAGATATGTGAATGTGGATGTGGATGTGGATGTGAATGTGAATGTGAATGTGAATGTGTATGTGTATGTGTATGTGTATGTGTATGTGTATGTGTATGTGTATGTGTATATATACATATATCTATATGTGTGTATATATAGATATGCGTGGCTCTGAAGTTCCTAGGTCCTATGACTTCCATGGGGCCCCCCGAAAGTTCCGGAGGCCCGGATTCTGGGGAAGCCCCCGGGAAGTTCCCAGCTTCGGGGCCCCCAGAGGGGCTTTGCAGAGGTTCCCGCAGAGGCCTCCAAAGGCCCGAGAGACGGCCAAGAGTGTCTGGGGGGGCATTGACCTCAACCCTCCATCACCGAACCTTGAGATCCGGCGTTGCGAGAAAGCGCGGCGTCGCGAAAATGTTACGCCCTGAGCCCTCGACTCCATCTGTGTGCTGCAGTTGCCGAGCCATATTGATTTGCGATGGCCCCTGGGGCCCGAAGCCGGGCGACAACGTCCGGCGTGACGCAAATCGCCCCTTCCCTCCCTCCTCGTCCTCCTCCTTCTCCTCCTCCTCCTCCTCCTCCTCCTCTTCCTCCTCCTCCTCCGCCTCCTCCGCCAGGATCTCATTGAACCTCGGCACCCGGTCTCCGAGCCCCGATAGAGAGGGCGGCGGCGGCCAGACCGCATCGGCGTCAACGAGCCGGGCGAGTACGACTTCTGGGCGGTGGGCCTGGGCTGCTGCTCGGGCGCCCCGGCCGCCCCCCCTCCCAGCTGCGCGCTGCCGCTGTTTCGTGGCGCCAACATCGCAGAGCGGACTCCGTTGTGGAGGACGATCAATGGAGAGGAAGCATGTTGCCAAATAATTTCCAGATGTCTAAAACATGTACTAATTATGTTTTAAACATGTTTAAACTTTAAAACATGTATTATATATGCTTAAAACATGATTAGAACATGCTTCTACATTTTAAACACACTTTTAAATTCAATGATCGGATTGTTATGGTGTCCGTTGTCGTGGCATCCGTAAGGATTTCGTTTGGGGTTTCCTGGATAATGTCGCTCCTGACTTCGAGGTGAATTTCGAGCGTATGTTTTGTTGGCCGGGAACGGAGACGAAATAGAAGTCTACTTCGTTTTCACTCGCCGATTCGGGGCTTTGTACGGACAGCAAAATCCGCTGCAGCACGTCTGCAGGGGTGGTGCGCCGACAGCTGCGCGCTGCCACCGTTCGGCCGTTTTCGTCGCTGCTGCAGTCACTCGGGGGAGGGGCCTACAGTCGGACCGAGGTAATATTTGAGATCGAGTTCGGTCCCCGGAGGAGGAGGGGGAGGAGGGGGAGGAAGGGGAGGAGGAGGAGGAGGAGGAGGAGGAGGAGGAGAAGGAGGAGGGGGAAGAAAAGGAGGAGGAGGAGGAGGAGGAGGAGGAGGAGGAGGAGGAGGAGGAGGAGGAGGAGGAATGAGGAGGATCAGGAGGAGGACGACGAGGAGGAGGACGTTCCCTGATGCCCTTCGTGCTCGCTGGATGCTCCCGTGCATGCTGGGGGGAGGCTGCCCTGGGACGTCGGAGGCCTAGATGCTGACGCCAACACCAGTATCGGCGGTGTGCCTCCACCCCGGGGGCGGCGAAGAGGGGGGTGATGACTAGGGGGGGAGGGTTTCATTGCGTCCCCGGCCCCCCCCCCCCCTGGGCCGCGCGCATGCCGCCGGCCATGATTTGCACCACCCCCTCTTGGACACCCCCCTCTTGGCCGCCCCCGATCCACCGAGGGATGAGTATCCCAATCTCGGTGATGGTGGTACTATTCTGGCTTCCTCGGCGGCCGAAAGATTACTACCAACACCGAAATCTAGGATCATCTTCCCTCGGTGGAGGCACCTCCCGTGTTGGTATTGGTGTCCATTTCCAAGCCTCCAAGGATGCTCTCTTGGAGGATGTTCTTCTGGCCTAGTTCCGACTACGCTTCCTCTCCCAGACCCCCTCGCGTTTTGGCGAAGCACGACGGGCGGTTTTTGATGTTCTGCCTGGGGGCCCTGGCCCTCGCCAGGCCCCGGGACCGTCAAAAAATCGCTCAGGACGAAACGCTGGTCCTGGGGATAGGGGGTTGACGTTGTGAAACAATCACAACGTCGGGGTCCTGGCTTGTCGCAGCAATGTATCGACGATCGGTTTTTGCCTACTTGGTGGACCTCCTCTTAGTTTTCAGACGCTTTCGCTGGCTCCTGGAAGCCTTCTGACCCCCAGGTGCTTTCAGGCAGCTGCACCCCGCCGAGAGCGTTCCGGGGGTGCCCGCGTCGCCCCGAACAGCCGCTGGAGACTGAGCTGTGATCCAGAAGCTGCTTGCGCTTCCCCTCGTCGCGAAAAAGTCCAGCTGAGAGGGTCTGGAACGTTCCCGCGCTCCCGTGGAGCTCACTGGGCCCTGGGGCCGGCAAGAGCGTGCGGGCAGCCTGCGACATCGCCGCGCCGCGCAGGCACGGCCGCACGCCTCCCGTGGGGAACCTGGCGCTCCAGCGCAGATTCGGACGCTGCCTCCCCTCCCTCGAGGGGCGCTCTGCGACTCGGGGGGTCCACCGCCGTGCCGCTGAGCTGCCTCGCGGACGGGGCGCCCGAGAGATGGAAAACTTCAACTGTCAGGAGGGGAAACAACACACAGACACAATTCATCGTCGATCCCCCGGAGAATACTGAAATTCATCGTCGATCCCCAGGAAAAAAACCCGAATAATATGGGAAGTGGGGGGGAGGGAGACGACAGCCCAGGAAATGTAGGGGATCCTGGGATTTGTGTGTGTGTGTGTTTTTAATGCTGTGCCCTGGGGCCCCTTCAAGTTGGAAGCGTCCGAGCGGGTCAGCTCCGACTCCACGGCCCGCGGCCCGCGCTGGCGAAGCCGCCGGGGCGGCGCCGCTCCGAGGCGCAGGCTGCGCCCGAGTTGCCGCGGGGGGAGCTCCTCCTCTTCCTCCTCCTCCTCCTCCTCCTCCTCCTCCTCCTCCTTGTCCTCCTCCTCCTCCTCCTCCTTGTCCTCCTCCTCCTCCTCCTCCTTGTCGTCCTCCTTGTACGAGCTACCACTGGGGACAATACCATGTCGTGGTTGGATGTTGCTGGAGACCGGACATTGTGGAACAATTGGGGGAAGGATTACACCGCACTCACATCTATACCCCTGGGTGGGTGTATGTGCGGCCGTTTTTGCGCTGTCATGTGCGCGCATGTGCGCGGCATGTGCCAGTCATGTGCCAGGCCTGTGCGGCCCTTCTTGGATGGACTTCCTACTGTGCACGTCGTGCCCGGGCATGTGCGGGGGCATGTGCGCTGTGTTTTGGTGTATCCATCATACGCACATGCACGCACAGTCCGACGCACATGCGCGCACATGCCTGCACATGCGGGAGGTGTTCGAGAATCGCAGATCTGTCATCGGCACATGCACGCACATGCCTGTGCAACCTCTCTTCGGGAGGCCGCGCGGGCCCGCACATGCACGCACATGCGGTGAAGCGCGCGAGCGCACATGCGTGCACATCCCAATGCACATGCACGCTCATGCCCTAGGAGCTGTCTGAGACCCCTGTGCCTCCAATGCCGCCTGGCCTTCGCAGAGCTAACCTGGGTCGTGCCAGGGCTTCCTGAAAGAGTTTGTTGTGCGTTTAAACTCTCCCGCTGCTGGCGGGGGCGGTTCTTCGCCCGGTTCGTGAGCTGGCGGTGGCGTGCCCTCCTAGTAGAACTTTCTCCCGCGCGCCTTCTCAGCTCGGCCGGAGAAGCAGGGGCGGGGGGGGGAGGTGGAGCGGGGGGGGGGGAAGGAGGGGGGGACGAAGAAGGCGGACGCCCCCGGTTCGGTCGGCCCGCCCGCCTGTTCGGCTCGGCCAGAGGAGAAGGAAGAGTAGGAGGAGGAGGAGGAGGAGGAGGAGGAGGAGGAGGAGGAGGAGGAGGAGGAGGAGGAGGAGGAGGTGACAGTTGCGAGGATGTCTCAGGCGAAAGTGGCTTGACGGCCCGAGCTCAGGGAATCTCAGAATCGCTGGCCTGGCTCGGCCACTGGCGAGCTCGGCCTGTGCGAATACTGTGCGTACCTGTGCGGGGCATGTGAGGGACGTGCAAGAATGCCGGGGCCGGCGTTCGTCTCCGGGCGCCCGCGCGTTCGCGTCCGCGCGCAAGACATCCTCGCCCGAGATGCCCTGAGTTGAGGTGTTCAGGCCACTTTCGCCTGAAACATCCTCGCAAATCTGACCTCAATGATGCCCTGCTCCATAGTGTCTCGGCCTTTTTCGCTTGAGACCCTCGCAATTCTGGGTTCCGAGATGCCCTGAGCAGGTGGTCAGGCCATTCCTGCCTGAGACATCCTCGCAACTCTGGGTTCCGAGACGCCCTGGGCTGAGGTGTTTAGACCACTCTCGCCAGAGACACCTTCGCAACTCTGACCTCAGAGATCTCTTGCCCCATGGTGGTCAGGCCACTTTCGCCTGAGACATCCTCACAACTCAGACCTCGGAGGTGTCCTGCCCCATGGTGGTCTGGTCACCTTGACCAGCGACATCCTCGCCACTGTGGTTTCCAAGATGCCCTGCCCCATGGTGGTCCGGCCACGTTTGCCTGAGACATCCTCGCAACTCTGGGTTGCGAAATGCCCCGAGCTCAGGTGGTCAGGCCACTTTCGCCTGAGACATCCTCACAACTCAGACCTCGGAGGTGTCCTGCCCCATGGTGGTCTGGTCACCTTGACCAGCGACATCCTCGCCACTGTGGTTTCCAAGATGCCCTGCCCCATGGTGGTCCGGCCACGTTTGCCTGAGACAACCTCGCAACTCTGGGTTGCGAAATGCCCCGAGCTCAGGTGGTCAGGCCACTATCGCTTGCGACATCTCTGCGGCATGTGCGGGCATGTGCGTCTATGCTTTCAGAGTTTTGTTTGACCGTGCGTTCGACTGTGCGTCGGACGATGTGGCATGTGCGCGCACGTGCGGCAATGTTGTTGAGGCTTCTGTATATTTGCATGGGCATGTGCATGCGACTGTGCGGCATGTGCCTGCATGTGCGGCCCCTTCTGGACCACAATTTCAAAGTGAACACTATAGAAGTGAGCGCTATAGAAGTGAGTCCGGTGTACCTTGCGCACGCGCACACTGACCGGGCCCCGGCCCGCCCGCGCCGCTCCTAACGGGCCCGCCTGCCGGCGGACACGCGCGTCTCGTCTCGTCTCGTCTCGTCTCGTCTCGTCTCGTCTCGTCTCGTCTCGTCTCGTCTCGTCTCGTCTCGTCTCGTCTCGTCTCGTCTCGTCTCGTCTCGTCTCGTCTCGTGTCGTCTCTTCTTCCTCCTCCTCCTCCTCCTCCTCCTCCTCCTCCTCCTCCTCCTCCTCCTCCTCCTCCTCCTCCTCCTCCCTGTGGCTGCCCACCATCGCCGACGTGCTGCCCGTTGGATGCTATGCTGTGCGATCCGAACAGGCACGACGGCAGCGCCGTGGCGCCAGCAGAGCCCTTCAGCAGCGATGGCGAGGGGGAGGATTCCATCCCGTCCAGGGCTCTTGTCTGTCCAGCCACGGACGACCAGGGCGAGCCCCCTGGTCAAAATGGCGAGGGAGCTCTGGCCGGTCCGGGCGCCGACGCCGAAGCTCTTTGCGGCCGCGCCCCGGCCGCGCTGCTCAGGCAGGCGTCGGCGGCGCCCGGCCCTGGCGCCTGCGCGAGTGCCGCCGTGGCGACGCGCCCGCGGCCCAAGGCGAGCAGCCGGCGCCTGGCCAGGCTGCGCCGCCCCGGGCGGTGGCGCGGTGCCCGCCGAGCGCTCGCGCCGCCCCGCTGGCGGAGCAGTCTGCGGCGGCTCCTGCGTCGGCCACTACAGCACCGCCGCCAGGCATCCGCCGTGCGTTGGGCGCTGCGGCGAAGGGCGGCGGCCCCCGCGGCCCAGGAGCCCGCGGCCCGCGCCGCCCAGGAGCGGGGAGGCAGGTCGGGAGGCTCGGCGCGCCGTCGAGCAGCCCGTGCCCCGGTGGGGCGCAGCGTGCACGGCCGCACCTCTCAGCAGGAGCTCCTCGACGGGATCCACCGGTTGTATGGCGGCGGGGGGGGACTTCAAGGACGGTTCCGGAAGAAAAAGGCCTCGCGTTGACAAGCTGCGACGGACTTCGATCGTGCCGGCCGGGGCTGCCTGGGCCGATGATGCATCTGGTGCCCCGGGGGCCCGTGCGTGTCGTCGAGCTTCTGGAGGAGGACGGTGTGCTGGGGCAGGAGCTCGAGAGCTCAACGGCCTTGGCGACAGCTGCACGGCGGGCGGTTCGACGACGCCGAGAACACCATGGGAATGATCACCTCCATCATCGACGATGCCAACAGTGCCGCCTTGACGTCGTGGCGCGTGGCCGTCTCGACCAGGGGCGGCGCGGCGCGAAGGGTTAGGCGGCGCTTGGGATCTACGCATGAAGCTGTTCTTACAGTTTTTGGCGCAGCTGTTTTGTCTGCGCGTGAACTTGCCTGTCGTCTTGGCTTGGGGCCCGTCGAGCGGGGGAATGCTGGCGCGCATCAGATATCGCATCTGCCTGGGTTCCGAGCTGATTTTCAACGAGTTCCATTACCATCTGGCCTACTCGTCGAAAAACGTTCTCTGCTCCCCCTGGTAGTGTTCATCGGCAGGAGATTTATTTTTCAGTCTTGCCAGAGGTCCCTGCCTACCAGGTGCTTGGGCCATGGCAGCCAGAGTACTTTCTCGCTTACCTACCCGATGGTGCACTTGGGCTTGGCAGGGTTTCGCTGATCCCGAAGGGCGCAGATTCCCCGGGAGACCACTGGTGACCCCTCACACTGCTACCGGTCACTTGCCGTTACGTTTGTGGGCGAGACGTCACGCAGCGGTGTCACGCAGTGGCTGGTCGCCTGCAAGCCGAAGGGTCTATCTGGAGCTGTTCCTGGCTAGTCGCGGGGGCTTCAGGCCGAGCTCGCCTGATCACGGCTTGGCACTACCGAGTTCCTCCTCGTTCCTCCTCGCTCCTCCTCGCTCCTCGCTCCTCCTCCTCGCTCCTCCACCTCCTCCTCCACCTCCTCCTCCTCATCCTCCTCCTCCTCCTCCTCTTCCTCCCCCTCCTCCTCCTCCTCCTCCTCATCCCCCTCCTCCTCCTCCTCCTCCTCCCGTAGCCATTTTGGCTCAAGACCAATGCTTTGGCGGGCTGGGCCCGCATTGGCAAAACCGGATACCGCAAGACCGCGGCAGCTTTCATCCTTCACGGAGGTCTTTCGTTCCCTCGAGCGCGATCAGGGGCTCCAAGGGGAGTGCGTGTCTGGGGCTAGGGGTTCGCTAGCCTCCAACCTTTCGTTCGCGAAGACATGGTCATGCAGAATGGCTACGTCAAGTGTGTATATTGCGGGTGCAAGTGCACGTGGAAGGGCTGTGACAAATTCTTCGGCTGCAGCAAGCCGGTGGAGCTCAGGGGCCTTCCATCGCGGCGAGATGCGGCGCCAGCGCAAGGCGCTTGAGAGAAACAGGCCCAGTCTGCGTTCGAAGATGAACAGCATGACGGCTGGAAGGAGTGGAGAGACTGGCCCAAGTCGCGCCGCTGGCGCAAGAAGTGTGCGAAGGACGACGCGGGCAAACAGGTGGCCCAGATCCCCGAGCAGCTCCTCCTGGCATTGCAGGCGGCTGCGCCGCACGTCGACCCGTCCGCGATCGAAGGGCTCAAGCAGCAGCTGCCGCCGCCAGCGCCAGTTGTGCAGCGTGGCCGCAACCAGGAGTACCAACACCAGCGCGCGCTGGAACGGAAAGCCAAGCTCGCCCTGGACAAAGCCGTGGAGTCCGAGGCCATGGCGCACGACTGGTTCCTGGAGAGGAAAGAGGCTGCCCGTCATGCTGCTGAGGAAGCAGTTCGGGCGCAAGAGCGAGTTGAGGAGGCGCTGCTGGCCTTGCAGCGCGCGCGAGGGCAAGCGCGGCCTGCGGAGGCGGCAGCCGCGGAGCCGTCGAGGCCAGGCGTGGCTCTCAACCTCACCGCCCTCCTCGAGAGCGAGGAGGTTCACTTCGAGGCAGGTGCGGCGTTCGAGCTGGAGGGGCTCGAGGTGGACGAGGCCGACGAGGAGGCATTCCAGTCGCTGCAGGCGAGGTTCGCGAAGGAGCTCAAGCAGCACATCAGCGAGCTCTTCGGCGAGGCGGCCAGCAACCTGGGCCAGCGCCGAAAGGGGGCGGCAGAGATGCGCGAGCGTCTCAAGGCCAAGGGGCAGCGGCGCGAGGGGGCTCCTGCCGAGGCCGCCGCGGAGCAGGCCGAGGGCGAAGTGGCGGCGGCAGGTGCTCGCGCGCCCGCCCCAGCGCCCGCGGCGGCGCCAGTTGGGGCACCTTCCTCGGCGGGCGGTGCGCCTGCTGCTCGGACCTCCGACAATGCCCCTGTGCCTGGCGATCATGATCGCGACGAGGGGCCCCAGTTCCAATGCATAGTCCAGAGGCTGCTTTCTGCGGCCAAGGGGGATCAGCAGGGACTCAACGCTGAGTGCGCCGTGGCGACGATAAGTTCCCGTACTTCGATGTCCAGGTCGTCGGGCTCGGCGCTCGCCGCGGGGGCAGAGCGGGCGGCTTCGGGCCCCGCGCTCACCCTCGCGGCAGAGCTAGCCACAGCGTCGGGCTCAGCACTCACCCTCGGGGCAGAGCGAGCGGCATCGGGCCCCGCGCTCACTTCCTGGGCAGAGCGAGCCACGAGGACAGGCAGTTCGGCGACTACCAGCAGCAGGGCCCGCCATCGGAGGGTGGCCGAGGTCCTCCTTCCCGATGGGCGCGTCTCCAGGGCCGCTTACGAGCGGGGCCCTCAGGGAGACAGCGAAGGCCTTGCCGCGCATGCAGGTCGCGTGCGTGGCTGCCGCGCGCCGAGGAGGCGGGGCCCCAATGCGGCAAATCAGAGAGCCGCTGACCAGCTCAAGAGTTGGGCCGACCAATGGATCACACAGCTCGATGACGGCGAGCACGGCGGGCGCAAATGGAGGCGATGGCGCGTGCCCTACGCGATGGGGATTACGCGCTGCAGCTTCCAGGAGGCCGAGGAATTTTGCTTGGAAGCGTGGCGCCGAAGGGGGCCCGGCGAGACAGGGGGCCTTGCTGCGCCTGGCGCCCTTGGCAGAATGGGCAGGGCTCTCGTCTCGGAGGAGCGCGGCATCGGCAATTTGGGGCGACGAACGCCGTGTTCTCGAGGCAATCCGAGCTGACCTTCAAGGCCGTGCACCGCCGGAGGAGCGCCCCGAGTGTTACTTATGCTATGACGACGATGACGGTATCGTGGCGCGAACGGCATGGGCCCAAGCGTGCGCGGCATTTTCCAATTTCGACGCGGTCAGTTTCAGCGGCGACCGCGACATTCTCATCCCCGCCGGCGCTAGATGCAGTTTCGGAAAAAACATAACGTCAGGACCTTCTCCGCGGATCACTACGGAGAGCAGTCAGGAAGAGTCGCGCGAAAGTCCGCATGGGAGCAGCAGTAGCAGGCAGAAAGATTCACGCGTTACTCCGCATGATAGCAGCAGAGAGGCCCGCGATCGGACGCAGGAGGCCGCGGACGCGCGGGTGGCCGAAGCCCTCCTTCCCGATGGGCGCGTCTCCGGGGCCGCTGACGAGCGGGCCCCAGGGGGAGATCGCGAAGGCCCAGCTGCAAATGAGCAGGATCCTGTCGACGATCTAGATGGGCATCTCGACAGTGAGCGAGCATGTGATGCGCGACAGCTTCCAGAAGATGGCGATGAGCAGGCGGCCGTGTTACTGCTGGAGTGTGTGACGGAGCGGGGGCAGGTGGCCTCCCCGGAGCAGCATCAGCCTCAGCCTACACCTGAGTCGCAGAGAGTGCAGGGGGCCTCCTCGACGAGGCTGCACGTTCCAGAGCTAGGCAGCAGAGAGGCCAACCATCGGATGCAGGAGGCCGCGGACGCGCGGGTGGCCGATGCCGCCCTTCCCGGTGGGCGCGTCTCCAGGGCCGCCGACGATCTAGACGAGTATCTCGACAGCTTTCAAGCAGGGGAGGTACAACAACCTCCAGAAGATGGCAATGAGCAGATGGCGGCGCCACAGATGGATGGCGTGACGGAGCGAGTGCTGGTGATCTCCCCGAAGCAGCATCAGCCTGAGCCCACAGCTGAGTCGAAGCGAGTGCAGGTGGCCTCCTCGACGATCTTGGACGTTTCAGAGCTATTGGCGGACCTCCCCCGAGGTAGTCGGCAGCGCGTGTCAGCGCTGCATGGAAATATATCCCAGAGTGGGGCACCAAGATCCACAAGTTCGCGGCGAGCCAGAAGGAGTTCAACCTGTGCATGTTCGTCGAGACACACCTCGACGAGGAGAGGACTGCAGAGGTACAGGCGTCGGTGAGGAAGGACGGATGGAAAATGATCGCCACGCTTGCCGGGGCGAGTGGACGGTCTGAATCGGGCACTTCGGCAGGAGAAGCCATGCTTGCTCGGACCCATGTTACGACCTCATCTTTTGACTACCTCACCAAGTACCGATCGAGCAGCGCGGCGAGCCCCTTCCATGGTTTCTCGGCCTTCGCGTGGCACCTGAAGGGCGGCAACGCGGTGATGATCTGCACCTACCTCGCCCCCAAGTTCGGACTCGCGAAGGGGCCCGCTGGTAAGACGCTGAGGGCCCTGGTGTCCCTCGTGAGGAGCTTGGCGGACCCGTATGTTATCATGGGTGGCTGGAACCACTCTCCTGACCAGATTGCGAAGGCCCGCGTCCAAGAGTTCCTGAGAGGGGTGGTGTTCACTCCACCGTGTACAATCACGTGCGACAAGGGCCAGGGTTCCATGATCGACTTTGCGATAGTCAGCGAGAGCCTGAAGGACTGGGTGGCTCTCACCCCTGTCCTGGCAGTGTCATGCAAGAACCACAGCGGCATCGCAGTTTCCTTCGAGCGGTCAGAGCAGCCGATCTGGCACAGGAAGCTGCACTTGCCGAAGGAGCTGCCGCAGGCGGAGAGGCCCAGGATGAAAGCTGATCCTACGAGCGAGGGTTCACTACGACGAGAAGAGGGGCGGCTTGCTCGGCGAGGCAGATTGGCACCAGAGCTGCGGGAGGCGTTCGACGTGACCCACCCTCCACCAGCACAGCCAGGGCCTCCAGATGATGAGGTCGAGTACCGTGTCTCGGCTGAGCCGTGGGCCCAGGAGGGCGAGCTCGTCGGTGAGCCGCTTGCTTTCGCTGTGCCAGGAGGAAGAGGAGGAGGAGGCAGTGGAGCTGCGATGGATGTGGAGGGCAATGGAGTTGCCCGCCACTTTTTGCACGCCGCTCGCCCAGATGCGATTCAGCGAGTGAATGACATGTATGCTCCATGGGCCGCCCGAGTGGAGGTAGCCATATTGAAAGCCTCCCGGGTCGATGAGTCGGAATGGGATCCGTTCCAGGGGCGAGCCCAGGGTTTTTCCTTGGCTTGGCAAAAAGCTAGGGTCTCACCTGGCCGTGTCCACCTGGTGAATGGTCCTGCCGAGTGGTGGGCGATCGCCACCGCGCTCTTGAAAATATCAGTTACCTGACGACTCTCTGGCAACGACACGATGCAGCTAGGGCAGTGCATGATGAAGTTGCGCAGGCAATGCGAGCAACTCGATGGGCAGGACATGTCGGAGTTCGTTGGCAAAGACATGCAGGAGCTCGGTGTAACAACGATTGCTTGCCTGCGTGATCTCAGCCTGCAGAGGGATGCGGATCTCCCCACGCTTGTCGGAGCGGCAGAGAGGCTCGCAGTTTGCGCGCACGTTCGCGGGATAGCCTCGTCACGCCGAGCCTTTGAGAGCTGGGCGGAGGAGCAGTGGAACAGGAAGCCAGACATTTTGCACCATCACGTGGAGCAAGATCCGCCTGCCCCGCTGGAATCACTTTTGCCAGGAAAGGTCGTTTCGGACCCTGCAGTCATCATGGCTGAGGAGCAAGCGGCATGGCAAAATGGCTGGACCCTGTAGATGCCCCTGAAGCCCTGCAAGAGGCCATCTCGGGAGCGTTCCGACGGGCTGGCGAGGGCCCCTTGGTTCCCCTCGAGGCCCCCCGCCTCTCCTCTCTCTGGTATCGGGCCCCCGCCAAGAAAGCTCCAGGGATCGATGTGATCCGGGTGGCCGATGCGCAGCGTCTGCCAGAGCAGGGGATAGAAGAGCTGGCCACCTTTTTCAATCTAGTCGAGCTGGAAGGAGTGTGGCCCGAACAGGTCTTTGCCACGATTAGTGCGCTCCTGCCCAAGCCGAACCAGCGAGGCGACCGAACGATCGGTATGCTCTCGAATGTTGTCAACACGTGGAGTCGAACTCGATCGGGCCTGGTTGGCGTTTGGAGCTCGGGGCTTGACCAGTTCTGGGGCACAGCGATAAAAGGCAGCTCGGCCTTGCGCGCGGCGTTGCTGCGCTGCTTGCTTGATGAGACAGCCGTGTCAGCAGGGGCACAGGTTGCAGCGCTCTTGTTAGAGATCGAAGAGTTTCATGATTCCCTGAGCCTGGGGATGCTAATTCACATCGCTTCTGACGTCGGATTGCCCGCCTTGGTTGTTGCGTGAGAATATCATTTATATTGGGCGCCCAGGTTTTTGAGGAGTCAAGGAGGAGCTCGCGTAGCGATATACCCAGCGCGGCCCCTCGTGGCAGGGTCATGCCTGGGCGCGCCGCTCGCGAAGCTGTGTCTGTTTCCGACTTTAGGCCGTGCCCATCGGCACGTCAGGACGTGCAGGTTGTGGTCGTGGATTGGCCATGCGGTCTCGAGGGCCGAAGGCGCGGCTGACAGTGTAGTAGAGTCCCTGGCAGCCTCTGCGAGAGTTTTAGCCAGCGGTTTGCAGGGGGCCAGGCTGGCCATCTCCCATGAGACCACAGTCCTGGCCTCATCGTCCCAGGTCGGGGCGCGGATCAGTCAGGCGTTGAAGGCTGCCAAAATTCCATGTGGTTGATGAGTCAGCTGTGGACCTACGGTGCGGCACCGCGATCGGCAAGGTTCGGGTTCCCAAGCGCGCTAAGAGTAGGCTTGTAAAGGCTACGAAGAGATCCCGTAGCATCAGGAAGCTCAGGTGCTCGGCCAAACTGTCGAAGATTTCGCAGCCCCTCTTGGACCGCAGGGGCCCTCCCCCAACCTGTGCACGGGCACCAGGTGCATGGCGTGAGCCCGAGCCAGACTCAATCCCTTAGGCGTCAGGCTAGCCAGGCTATCGCTGGAACGGGGTCTGGGCGTTGTCTGACTACCGTGCTCGCCATGCACTTGGGGGGCAAAGCTCCAGGGCTCGAGTTGCGGCGCCAGTTGGTCCTCGATTGTTGTTTAATATGGAGATTTTCGCTGGAGCTCCACAACCGTACCCGAGCGGCGTGGAAGCATCTGACCCATCGTCTCTGGCCTGCTAAATCCCGATGGATTCGAGTGCGAGGTCCCGTCAGCGCGGTGATCGCGTCGCTTTACGCAGCAGGGTGGATCCCGTTTGCCCCGGACTCTTGGCGCCGCCCGACCGCGAGTGGGAGCGTGGTTTGGAGGCTGCCTTGCGCGAGCGATGAGGGGTTCGAGCAAGGGGGCGCCGATTTCACCGAGCTGCTCAGTGACCTGATCCAAGACTTGTCGTCCCTGTTTTGGACCCAGGCTGATTCTTATCATGGGGGTGAGGGGCTGGAGCTTGGGGGCGGGGGTGCGCTCTTGGCTGGTCGCGAAATTTGTAAGTTTCTCGCCGAGGAAGCGCGCGATCTGGTAGGGCTCCAGAATGCTGCAGTCTCGGGCAGGCAATTTACCAGAGAAAGGCAGGCGGCTCTAGGATACGAGGTTGACGCGTTGTGCCCAAGGTGCCCGCGCAAAGCCGATGTTGAAGAATTCGAGCAGAGCGAGTGTATTAGGCAGCGGGCTCAGGCGCAGTGGCAAAGTTGTCCAGTGCTGTGGCTTAGAGGCGTGCCGCCTAAGAGCTACACCCATCCCTCGTTTCTTCCGGGCGAAAATCTTCGGCCCTTGGGGCCGCTCCCGATTTCCGTGGTTGAGCCGCGCACCACGTTCGGGTGCGTGGTGGTTTTCGGAGACGGATGGGGGGGGGGGGGGGGGGGGGCAGTGCGGACCCGCGTAGGCGTAGGTGTGGCGCCGCGGTGATCACCATGCAGCCTGACGGCCAAAGGGGCTGGAGGTTGGCGCGGGGGTTATCGACGCCTGTCGGGGGCCAGCGGCGCACGGTCTCTCGTTCTGAGCTGCTCGCGTTCGCCAGCGCGTTTAACATGTCCCCATGCGTTTTCCGTTTGCGACTGACCACGAGCCCTTCGTGGGGGCCGTGGGGCGGGGTCGGCAGTTCCAAGGAAGCGGGGCCAAGCAGGATTTGCGGTCTCGAAATCGGATGGCCTTCCAGTCTCGGTCGACAGAGGTGAACCGCAAGTGGGCCCCCTCTCACATGGACGGAGCCACCTCTCCTAGCGAACCGGTCGATCCCTACCTAATTCAGGGCAGCGCCCTGGCTGATGAAGAGGCGGGGGCTGCGGCGGGGAGAGGGTGGGCGGTGTCGGTGGAAGGGGGCGAGCCTCAGACTGACCGCTGGGATGCGATCGGCACCCTGGCTCGAGCGCGCGCGAGGCGCGCGCTGGCCCTGGCGTCAGAGGCCGACCCGTGGAGTGGGTTTCGGGCCTCGGTCCAACGGAGAGCGCCCCCGTCGAGGAGGAAGCTCGCGCTGCAGGCATCCAGCCATTGTTTCGAGCTGAGCGCAGGCGCATGGAGGTGCAGCGCGTGCAATATCGTGGTGCCTGCTTCTCGCCTCGCCGAGGCCGCCAAGACCCAGTGCCGTGGCCTCCCTGTCCGTTCGGTGGGGGCGGGAGGCGGTGGGTTGGCGGCGGGGCGGGAAGTGCGCCCCTCCCACGCGGTCCAGAGGTGGGAGCGGTTCCTCATGAGTTTTTGCACCACCTGTGGTAAGTATGCCACGGTGGATGGGCGCCACTTGGCGGCCAAGTGTGAGGGCATGTCCCGAAAAGGGCCGTGAAAATATAAGCCGCATCGAAGAGGGCAAGCACCCCCGTAGAGAAGGGGTGCCGAGGGCCCTGCAGGCCGCCCTCGATGCGCGAGACCTCGGAAGCTTGGCGAGAGCGTACGAGAGGGCTGCAGGGCCCAAGGGTGGGGGCGGTGGACCGTCCGCCGCTGCTGGGTAGTTGGTTTTCCTGCGGAGGGCAAACTGGCCAGTGGCGGTGCGGGGGTGTGGCGGTGAAGCGGGGTTCCGCCTGCACCACAGCGCCTCCGTGCGGGGTCCTGCCTTCCTCTCCCTCTCCATCTCCCCCCGCGCGACCGTGCTTGGTCACATGGTCCAATTCAAATGGTCCTCCTCCTCCTCCTCATCCTCCCTCCCCCTTCTCCTCCTCCTCCTCCTCCTCCTTCTTCTTCTCCTCCTCATCTTCCTCCTCTCTCCTCTCTCCTCTCTCCTCCTCCTCCTCCTCCTCTTCCTCCTCCTTCTCCTTCTCCTCCTCCTCGTGGAGGGTTTCGGCCGCCTGGATTTGCGCAATCTCCACGCTCTGGGCCAGCACTTGAACCTCCCGTTCTGCCCGCACGTCCTTGGCAACTACCCGCGGGTTGCTCGTCTACTATTCGTGAGCGGTCAACCTTCTAATGCTTGTTATGCCCTTGTGGGCGTCCTGCAGGGGTGCCCTTTCGCTTGCTTCTTCTGCAATTTTACGTCAGCGATGTGGCATTACGCAGCTACACAAGCTGCTCATGATGCTGTGCATTACTCATACTTGGACGGCCGGTTCGTCATGACCCGTGCTTGGACAGATAGCCTATTGTCTTGACGGCAACCTGGGAAGTCGACCAGGCCATCGGCCTTGTCCTCAACACGGGCAAACGTTCGCGCGGCGCCGTAGTGGCCATCGGCGCTCGCACCGCGCCTTGCCACGATCCAGAGTTTCGACGTACTGCCCGCCGCAAGTCGTTACGGTAATTTGGCGTCGGCCTGACCATGGGCCTGGCTGTAGCAGCGCCAGTGGCGCAATGGCGGCTGCATGTTTATCGTGACCAGCTCAACGTGGTCAAGAGGTGTTCGTACTTCCAGTGCGGTGCCTGCGTTGCTGACGCAACGGCGGCACTCTGGGCCGACGGCGGCCTCGGGCACGCCAAGTCCCTCGGCAGCTGCTCCGGCGGCTGTTGCGCTATGGGCCCGGCGCCGCTGAGAGCGACTGCCCTGAAATCGAGGCAGATGACGCGCGTCCCCGACCCCGGTCTGCACCGACTGCATTGGCCAAGCGCGGTCATCTTCACCGCCGTGCGGCCGTTCTACCAGATGGTCTTTTCGAGCATCATAGCTGCCCCTGTCTGGGAGGAGCTATGGCATCAACGCGATTGTCTTCGAATTGGTCTTCTCTTTCTGCTTCGGCGCGCTTGTTCGATCTGTCGTGGATGGCGGGCGGGCCGCGCCGACTAAGCAATCATCTGCGGGGCGCATTTTGGACTTCGTCATGCCAGCTGGGCTGCTCCAGCGGGCCCAGCGCGCAGTGGCGCCAGAGCTCAAGAAGGCAGCCCGCGTCGAGGCGCCCCTCTGGAGGTCAAGCGCAGGCCCAGGGACTTCGGCGGTCGGGAGAAGGGGCTCGCAGAGGTGCGGGAGGTGCGGGAACGCATGTGCTGGGCCCAGCTGCACTTCGGCGGCCCTCCTCCGTCGACAGCTGGGCCGTGGGCGGCGACGCGCGCCGCCGGCGTTCCGTTCCACGATTCCGACGACGCCTGCGCCCGCTGCGGTAAGGACGTGGGAACTGTTGGGCATCCTTTTTAGGCGTGCCCATGCAGTGCTGCCGAGCGGTGTGCTCCTGATCTACGTGTTCCGGGCGGTGTTTCTCCCCGGGGCTCACCTCAATGTCTCGCCTGTTGTGCGTTGTTTCTGGCGGGCACGGGCGCTGTCATGTCATGGTTTTGACTTCGGCACGCGCCACATCAGAGTATTTGCTACGTGTCAACGCCGTTGCCACTACTGTTGTTGCTGATTACCGTCGCGGCAAACGCGTTCGTCATCGCCTCCATCAACCGCGTGCGTGCGCCGCTGCTGGCATTTATCGCGTGGCTCTTCCTCGTCTCCTTCGTGGCAGCTTTCCCTGCAATCTGTTCCAGGTGACTTGGTTCACGGTGGCCGCCGTGGCTTCGACCAGCTTGCTGCATGCCCGCGGCCCCGCCAGGTTCATTGGGGCCGCCCGCCGCAGCAGCAGCGGCGATATTTCTGCAGTAGACATTGTTGTATTTTTGGTTCGTGGTCATGTGGCAACATGGTTTTCGGCATCATCTCCTCCTCTGGGGAGGCCGCGGGTCATCCTTGAGTTCATGGCCCAGAGTGCGCCGCCAACGTGGTACAACGGCGGGGTCGGGCCAAACATCAGGCTGGTCAAGAAGGCGCGCCTCATTTTTGATCAAATTGGCCAGTCCGTGATCTGGCAGAAGGTGGAGTCCCATACTGCCCAGTTCTTGAACGAGCAGGCTGGTCATCTACTCGGTTGAAGTGCTAATGGGATCATACGTGACCTGGCAGCCGTGCGTCGCTGTTCCAGCTTTTCTGGCGAATCTGGTGGTTTGGCGACAGGCAGCCCCCTGTTCATTTGCATTGCTCGCGTTCACAAGCTTCAGGACTTCGGAGGCGGCGACCGCCTTTGGGGGGTCTCGTGGCTGGCGCCGCTGCATGCGCGTCAGCACCAAGGGCGAGGCTGGCCGAGTCTCTACTCACAGCGTCCCCAAGGCTTCTCTGCAGGGCGTGGGTGCTCCTTTTCCTCCTCCTCCTCCGCCTCCGCCTCCGCCTCCTCCTCCTCCCCCTCCTCCTCCTCCTCCTCCCCCTCCTCTTCCTCCTCCTCCTCCTCCGCCTCCTCCTCCTCTCTCCTCCTCCTCCTCTCTCCTCCTCCTCCTCCTCCTCCTCCTCCTCCTCCTCCCCCTCCTCCCCCTCGAGCCATTTCGGCCTGCTGGCGCGCGCGCGCGCGCCCGTGCGGGCTGAGGCTGCAGGGCGCGCGCCATCGGCGGCGGCGGGCTGGGGCTCGCTGCGCGCCGACTCGCGGCTTGATGGGGGGCGGCAGCAGCCGCTGCAAAAGCCCCTGCAGCCCCAGCAGTGCATGGCCGGGGGCCGCGGCTGGAAGCGAGATGAGGAGGAACAAAGCTCGTGGGCGTCTTGGGGTGCGCCCTGGCGCTCATCGTCGAGATCCCCCAGCTGCAGGCCGCCCAACACAAAGGGCAAGAGGCGCGCGCAATACCTGGTATGCCCTGTTTGTCCTATGGGCAGCGGCAATTGGGTCTATTGCAATCGAGCAGGTATGCCTGGGTGGACCAACTGCAAGTCGCGCGGATACGAGTGGAAGGCACCCAGCACTGGACCACGCGCAGAACAAGCTGAAGACGGAGGAGCCTCGGACGCTGCCAAGGCAATGGTGGAGCTCCTCAGGAAGCAGTACGTCCTGGCGCAGCAGCAGAATGACCAAGTCAAGATGGACGAGATCGTGGCGGCATGCCCAGGGGCCAAGCCGATGGGCCCCGTCGAGCCCGCTGAGCCATCCATGGGGCAGAAGCTCCAGCAGGCGGTGGCGGAGCTCAACAAGCTGCAGAAGCAACGGGACAAGCTCGCCAAGCAGCTCAAGCGGGCCACCGAGTACCGCGACGACGTGCTCAACAAGATCAGCACCAACGTGGCCGAGCTTGCGGAGGCAAAGCGGGCATTCACGGAGGTAAAAGAAGGACTGGGTGGGGAAGATGAAGTACCTGAAGCTGAGAAGAAGCCAGATGATGCAGAACAGTTCCGTACCCTCTCCCAGGAGGACCTGGCCATGCTGGACGAGAAGCAGCAGGAGGAATACGAGCAGATCCAGAAAGATTACCAGCAGGCTAAGACGTTCATCAACGCAAAGAAAGAAGCTGTCCAGAATGCCAAGAAGGCGCTCGACGCTGCCAAACAGATCCACGAGAAAGCTAGTAAAAGACGTCGCGGAGGCCAAGGCGAAGCTCGTGCCGACCAGGCACCAGCGGCAGCGCCAATCCGTGAACCCGTCCTACCAGAGCAGCCAGCTGGAGCAGGAAAGCCTATGGATCCTGATCTCAGGTTGGCAGCCAAGTATGACCTCTCCAAGGATGACCAGGTCCAGTTCTGCCTCGCGGAGCTGGCCAAGATCAAGGGCAGGGCCAAGGTCGCGTTGGCTACCAGGCAGGCACCGCCACCGCAGCCGCAGCAGGCGGCAGCAGCAGCAGCAGAAGCTAAAGGAGACGGAGTTGGGTAGCCTGAACTCCACGCAGTGCTACTACGCGGCACTAGCAGAGCCAGCTGCGAAGGGGGGTGAGCCACAAGGGGTGGGCCACGTGCCGAGAAGCGGCAAATCCCCACTCGCAGCAGGCCCTCGTCAAGGACCAAGCATCAACCCCAGGCCGGCGTACGTTAAGACGGCCTGGATCGACGACGAGGTCGACTACATCACCGAGAGTGCTTTTACTCGCAGGGGCGATGCTATGATTACCGCGTCGTCTCCCTTTTCCACTTGCGGGAGCTCTACGAGTGCTACGGTGGCGTCGGACCCAGATCGTGCAGGGGCGCAGGAATCTGGATCAACGTTCCCAGTCATCAACGGCACCAAGCAGAGCAAACTGAACGACGATGTCAGGGGCGTTGTCAAAGTTTTCGTGGCCAACTGCACGCAGTGCAATGAGGCCGCCAAGAAGTTCGTGGAGGGCGAGAAGGGCGAGGAGTACGACATAATCGCATTTAATGAGCACCACTTGCGAGGACCAGCGGCGGAGATCGAAGCTAACAGGCTCATGCGACTGGGCTGGCGATCTCATGGGGCCTGGACGCCAGCTCGACAGTCGCCGAGATCGAAGACAGGGACGCTAGGAGGCACCTGCATACTTCGTCGTCGGCATTTGGATGCCCGCATTCACCTGCCAGACGCGGAGGGCCACAGCATCTTCGCCAAGGACTTCCACGGCATCACCATCGTCAAGTGGCAGCTCAAAGGACAGGAGATAGCAGTCATCACGGGATACCTCGCGGCGTCGATTGGATTTACGGGTGAGAGTATTCGCAAGATGAAGCACCTCTTGCAGCTTACGCGCAGCCTGGGCAACACGCCCTGGATTATCTGCGGCGACTTCAACAACGCACCCCAGGAGTTTGAGGCGACGCCATGGCTAAGGCTACTTGGAGCAACGATTGTGGTGCCACAGCACGTTAGTCATACGTGCAGCAGTGGGTCGGGCAGGATGATCGACTATGCATTGGTCCCTCCCGTCTTTCGCCCGCTCCTGAAGGCAGTGCGAGCGCAGCATGACGTCCCATGGTCACCGCGCATAGGTATTGTCATAGAGATCTTTGCCAAGCCGAACATGATCACCATCCGAAAGCCCATGCTGCCAGCTAAGAAGCCCATCCCTACCGCGGAGGTGCGGCGAGAGAAGGGCATTAAGAGGAAGCAAAGGGACAGACAGCAGCACCAAGAAATGGCAAAGTACTTCGACTCAGAACTCCTGGACGACGCGCTCCTGGACGCGTACTACACCGAGACCGTGGCTATTGAGTGCGACCCGACCATCTGGGGCGAGCGCCGCCAGGAGGAGGCATCTTGCCAAATCCGAGGCCCCCCCAGGTGGGTTCAAGATTCGCTGGCATACAAGCAGAACCCGAGGATGAGCGACTTGTTCGGCAAAGCATACGGCAAATGGGCGAATGCAGCGGAGAGGGCGCTTGCTACGGCCACGCAGAACCCGATGAAGGCTACGGCGAGGAGGGGGCAGCCAATCCGCTATCGCGAGGTACCATTCCCACAGCACGTTGCGAGCAAGCAGTTCGAAGACACCGCGGCAGGTAGACAACGACAAGTCAGTACTTTATGGTCGAAGTTATATCAGCGATGCCACGATGGAGAACTTTTACTCAGGATGCACCCGGTCGATCGCCAGAAGCACCTGGACACGATCAGCAGTGCAATCAGGACCTATGTCAACCAGTTGGGCTCCTTCGACACAACAGAAGGGGGCGAAGCAGCACGCCTTGACAGACAAGCGAGACGCCTAGCGTCCCGCGTCACCAACCTCCGTCACGACCCTGAGCCTGATAATACCATCGAGAATATCCAAGAGTGGCAGGAGGCTAAGGAGTTGACGAGGGCACGCATGGACTGGCATATGCGGATTCTCTGGAAGAAAGTCAGAGAGCAAGTTGGCCAATGGACCAGGACGGCGTTGTCAGGCAGCATGAAGGCGGCCCACAACTACATCGGCAAACATGAAAGACGAGACCTACCAGACACAGCGGTGGACCCAGTCACGAAGGAGGAGACAGGCGCTCTACGCGACGCTACAGCATGTCGTGCAAGGATTTGGCAGACGAGGTGGCAGAGGCACAACAGCAGTCAGAAGTTGGAGGAGGCGATGGCAGACTTAAGACGAGCGGCACAGGACGAACTGCCCCAGCGGGAGTACTATAATGTTGACGACCTGGAAGCAGCGCTCCCGAAGTTCCGACCGAATACAGCGCGTGGTCCTGACCAATGGCAACCACCCGAGATTAAGGACCTACCGCCCGATGCCAAGCGCAGCCTGGTCTTCGTGATCAACTCGTGCGAGCGGAACCTGTGCTGGCCACACTAATTCTACCACCTGTGGTACCACCTATTGGTCAAAGCTGGCTCTCACGCTGCTGGCGAGGAAAGGCCACTTGGACTACTACCCTTCCCTGTGCGATTGTGGGGCAAAACGGCAAAGAGCGAAATGCAAGATTGGTGCGCAGAGAAAGCGGGCTACTGGGATGCAGCAATCCAAGGATCCTCGGCTCTTCGTGCAGCGTTACTTTCTATGTCGCTCGACGAGACCAGCGCGAAGCTCAAATGATCACTATATGGCACATTCTACTTATACTTATAACATTTTTTCGACAGCGTGGATTTAGCATCTGGACCAAAAGAGCCATGCAGCTTGACTATCCGAAGGTCAACTTATACATGAGTATGTTAATGTATCTATCCCCGCGCGTGGTACGCGCATGCCACGATCATGCTGAACCAGTATGCCCATGGAACGGCATAGTGGCTGGATGCGCAGCGGCAAACCACGCAGCGAGGGCCATGATCTACATTATCTTGGACATCACCCACAATGCGGCGCCGCTTGCCATCACGAGGGAGTTTGTGGATGACTTGCACACGAGAGTCGAAGGTCAAGCCGAACAGTTCCAGGAGCAGTTCCCAGTGGCGGTCGATGTGCTTGCGCAGGCTTGCCTGGGCTCAAAGCTGGTGGTCTCAGGAAAGTCAGCGCTCCTCACGAACTGCGACGTGACCAAGCAGTACATCGTGAAGCACCCCAAAGGCAAGGGCACCAGCATTAAGACTCCCAAGTTCGTCAAGGACCTGGGCATAGATGCGGCACGCGCGAACTACCAGGACTAAGCAGGCAAAGCTACGCGCAAAGCGTGCCAGGATCTTCAGCAAGCAGAAGGGCAAATGGCGGTGGAGGACGGCGATGCTCTTCAATTCCAACCTGAGAGCCAAGCAGAGCTACGATTGGCCAGGCACAGGGCTCAGTCCAACTGCAGTGCGTGAAGCGCGAGCTCAGGCGGCAGAGATGGTTGGATTTACAGCTGGCGGCAGGTGCACATCAACAATCAACATCAATTTTGACGGCGAGAACGAGCCAGCTACAGCATGCCTGCAGCGACAAGTACGTGAATGGGTACAGATGTGGCAAAAGGATACCTCAGCACATCAACGATTACGACAAGGCTGGCAAGCTAATGTCGAACGTCTGGCCCAGATGCGAACGCGTGGAAAGTGGAACTCGGTGGCAGGACCAATGGGGGCACTTATTCTCTCATTGCAACAGCTGGGGTGGGATCCACGCATGCCAGATGAGTGGGAGGATGCTATTGGCGAGACGTGGAGGTTCCAGAGTGAGGGGGTGCTCGACTTTCGCGACATCATGCAGTCCATCACCAGGGACATGCAAGCTCAGCTCTGGACCAAAGCAGCGGACCATTACTACGGTAAGGGCATGCAGCACGGGATGGGCACCACCATGCTCAAGAAGACGCTCCAGAAACTACGTAAAGCTGACCGAGTCCAAGAAGCAGGCGCGTTAGAAGCACTTGCCTGTGGCACGATATGGACAGGACAACGATGTAAAGCCGCAGGATACCAGACAGATGGAGTTTTGTCCGCGTTGAACTAAGGCGCCTGACGCGCTGAAGCACAGGATCTACGAGTGCGAAATGAACGACAACCTCCAGATTGACGCGGTGGTCAAGCCACAGTCGTTATGGCAGAAGGCCTTAGAGGAGATGCACGACAACCCAGAGACGGAGGCATACTGGCTACGGGGGCTACTCCCCAAGCACAGGAAGCCTGTACCTGATCCACCAGCATGGGGTGATTGGAATGGCAGCTACTGGACGACAGCAACAAGAGGACCCACATTAATAGCAAGCAACTTGGTCACGATGGATCCCGTTCAGTGCAGCATGGCTTTCGTAGATGGATCAGGCACCAGCAACGACATGTGCATCAATAGAGTGGGATGGGGCCTCACATTACAGCTACGAGATGAACGATGGAAGCGGCCAGGGCAAGCGCACATGTGGTGCCCCAGCGCCCTCGTGGCACAGGGGAGCCCAACTGAGTTGTGCCATGAAGCAGAGGCTAGTGCACCAACGGACACACAAGCGGAGGAGCAGAGAAAGGGCATCATGCACGACCTTGGCATATGGGCAGTTACATGGACGGTATACATCGACCTAGACGAGGCCAGGAACCAAGCTAATTGGAAGATGTGGTGTGCACCGTACATGGAAAGCTACCTGCGACAACCTGAACAAGCAGCACTACGACAATTACCCAAAGCAAGATACCAGACCCGAAGCACTAGCCAGATCGCGAAGGACCTTTGTGATATGCAATGGAGAGCGTCCAAGAAGAAGCGGAAAGACGTGTGCGATTGTTCCCTCACCCTTACGGGCTGGGAAAGAGAAGCATACATATCCCACTGGTTCGACAGCGTAGCGGACATCATGGCCAAGTTCCGCGAACTATTGCAAGACCGAGCGCCCACTTTCGACCAGGAAATGAAATGCCCGAAACTTATGAAGACAGCGATGAGGACCGACCAGCAGCCATGCATGTGGCGGCCCACGAGATCTACAAGGCCAGCCTGCCGAACGACAACACGGGCTTCATTGAAGGCACAGACCATATCGGGTTCTATGGCGCCGTAGATGGAGAACAAAGTGTACCTGCTGCTGAACATGCAGGACTTTTCTGGGCATTGGCGCTGACGCGAGGCCCGTTATTGATCATCACGGACTGCCAGATGGTTATGAATGGCTGGACCCTCAAGTATTAAGAGCAGCCCCAAGGTGCTCAGCGACCATGGTGGGAAATGATAAAACTTATGCTCAGCAGGCGGTCTGGCGGCGTGTATGGAGTGCGTGTCCAGAAGTGCTTATCCCACCTCGACGGCGAATCGGTTAAGCAGACTGGCCAGGAGTTCCACATCAGCATGGGCAATGAGATGGCGGACACGTTGGCGCAGCGAGGAGCAGAAGAGGCAATGGCAGAAATACGGCAGGAGGTCAAGGCGTTAGTGGATGTGGAAACTACACTTATGAGGGCCCAAAGGCGGGCAGCAGCGAACATCCACGAGGTGTGCAAGGATGCGGACCCCACCAAGCTTGAGAGGCCCAAGCAGATGCCTGAAAATAGCAAAGGAAAGAAGAGATCAGATCGAGAAGGAGTCGGGCCACAGAATGCGAAAGAAGAAAGGGCAATGGGTATGCCAAGAGTGCTGGCTAACCCCAGGCAAGTACAGCGTGGTCGACTGGATGAAGGCGAACGTGTGCATCGGGAGGCAGTGCGAGACACACCGAGCAGATCATGGACATGCAGTCCGTGTTCCCAACAACGAGTTGATTGAGATCAAAGACAAAGTGATCCACGACAGCCACAGCATTGCAGTGGCCCATGGGCAGTTCTGGTGCTAGAATTGTGCTGCGGTGGCTACGCACAACGACTACGGACACGGCAGAGTGAACCTACTGGCGACGGAGTGCAGGAACAAGATCACGCAGAGCGGGACTACTGTACTTCGTCGGCTACGACAAGGACTACCACCAAAGGCTGGCCAGAATTGGCCAGATGGGACGATCCCGCCTAACGGCGGGCGGCTACCACGAGTTGCAGTTGGGCGACGACCTCGTGGTTGACCTCATGGCACGGGGCTACGGCCCCGCAGAGATACTCTGGCCTGGAGTGCCAGTGGGGTGGACGCCCGCCCTGTTCAGGGGGTGGGGTCGCGACCCCTGAGAGCCCGCGCGGCCTGCGCGGGCGGGGGCCGCGGCGGCCGAGTCGACCGCGGAGCCCCTCGCTCGAATGTCCTCGAATGTCCTCCTCCTCCTCCCTCCTCCTC
>CAUYUJ010021822.1:87500-132911 GCA_963575745.1 Prorocentrum cordatum | reverse complement strand
AGGGGAAACACGGCACGATCGAGAATCCATTGCATATTTTGTTTGCGAATGTATGCCAGGACCTCAACGCCAACAGAAGAAACGCCAGCAACCATAACAACGAACGAGACGACCAATCTGACGCAATCCCATCATTTATTGTTGACGAGCTAAAGAACGCATTTGGCCGACTACGTTCTAAGAGAGCTGCTGACTATCTGGGGTCGTAGCAGACATGTTGAAGTTTAGTTAAAATATAGTGCGATTCGTCTTCCTCGACATGCACAACAACATCATATTACCCGACTCCCATACACCAACCAGTTGGCGACACACAGTGATCAAGGCCCTTCACAAGGCTGGAGACTCCCAACAACCAAAGAACTACCAACGAATTGGCAGCACCCCATGCAGCACAAGCTCTTCTCAAAGCTACTCTATAACCGGCTACACCCACTGCGAGGCAGCAGCCAGAGCATTGACCAAGCAGGTTTTCAACCCCACCGCAGCACCACCCAGAACTTATTCACATCATCGCTACTACAGGAGATAGCGGACGAGTGGCAACTTCCTTTGTGGTCAGCCCCGCCGTAGATTCCCAGGGAACCTTCGACAGCATCACACATTCGAGCATTTGGGAGTCACTTGCCGAGCAAAATGCACCCAGGTCGTACATCAGACGCTTGTCCCAGTTGTACACAGGGCAGACAGCGTCTGTTCAGACAGACCGCACGAGCAGACCGCTCAACGCTTTACGGGGGTCGAAGAATGGGGGCCCCTCAGTTCATTACTCTTCAATTGCGTATCAGAGAGCATCATACGGCGAGCCAGAGCCAAATGGACAGTGCGAAATTGCGGTCTCAAGCTCCAGCTGCATATGAATGACCAACCGAGCAATTCACGCTCCGCCGACGACATCCTCTGACTAGCCCGATCACTCGACCTTGTCAAGGTTATGAGTTCTGATTTGATCACCGAGGCGGGCAAGGCGGTATCGTAATTGCATCCTGAGAAAACAGAGGTCTCGCACAACGGCAACAGACCACCACGCGGCAAACACGCACCCGACAGCGTGAACGTGCACGGCATGACGATTGAGGTTATGCCGCTTTACCGCGCCACGAGCTATCTCGGACGACATCTGCAGCACAGCACGCCCCACTCAACCGAAGTAGAACATCGCATTGCCACAACGTGGCGGGAGGCCCACGCACTCCAGCAAAAATTGACTGGGCCAACATATTCACAATCAGACCGTCTTCGCCTCTTCGACAGGACAGTCCCGCCCACTATCCTCTGTGGTTGCGAAGCCTGGACGCTTACGACCGAATTTCAGAATCGACTGCGGCGCACACAACGGCATATGCTTGGCGTGATAGTCAAGGTGCCCAAGCGCATTGTCACAACCAGCACCCAGCCTGCACCACAAGCCGCTGAGGCCAGCCACAGCAAAGACGACCAACACGACAACGCCCAGCAGCACTCCGACGACGACGACGGCGGACGTGACATTGACAGCACGCCAGGTACTGCATCATGTGCCTATGATGCTAAAAGTGCGGAATATTATTTGGAGCAGTGGGTTTCTTGGGTAAAGCGCGCCACCCGCAAGGCTGAGGCGGCAATGGAGAAGTTACAGGTCACAGATGGGGTTTCCAAAACACGATTGCGAAGATGGCGCTAGATACGGGATCGTGCCAACACCGGCGAGCACGAATGGACGCGACAGGTATTCCAATGGACTCCAGAACGCGACCCCGCTTACACAGCGAAGCGGAGAATGGGGGGACCCAAATCCAGACGAATTGACGACGTCCGACATTATATGGTTGTTACGATGGGATGAGATGACATCAGGATTTCAGCTATTCTGCGTTTTGCGTCGACAGCAGTGTGGAACAATCTGGCACCATAATTGTGCCGCATACGACAGATGAGCGAGCCAAGCGAATTCTGCAATATCCCGGCGCTCCAGCGCCGCACTTGCAGCACCTTATACGGATTCCCACCACCGCCGTCAAGTGACGACACCCAGTCTTCCAGCTCCAACTCTCGGCCTCCACCTATCGACTCCCGATCTTCCACATCCAATTGTAGACCTCCCCCCATCGTTTTTAGCTCACCTGACTGACCTCCAGCTTCCGACTTCCGATCCCCACCCAACAGTTGACGCCATCCAGTCTTCCACTTCCAACTTTCGACCCCCACCTGCCGGCCTCCAGCTCCACGAGTATCTTATTCAGCATCAAGGGGAATATGTCAGAAACTACCGTGCTGGCGATTGTTCTGAGCAAGATTGAGCAGGATTTCTAACCGGGCCTTCTGTTATGATGCTCCGGCGCCCCGGCGCCGCATCTGCAGCACCTTAGACGGTGCCTGTGTGTGCAGGCGTGTTTCGTGCTTCGTGTGTTGGGATCCAACCATGCAGGTTCATGAGAGACCCTCGGCTTTCCAGCGGGCATCCGCCGCACTTGCCACAGAGGCTCACGGCATTTCATGCGCAGGGAAGTGCTTTTCAAGGGTCCGACGATAACCTAGGTTATCGGGCCCGCCCCCCCCCTAATCTCCCAGAAAACCGGACCTAATCATTTGCACACATCCGGAAAAGGGGGCAGCAGTTTTGGTTCGCGCGGGTATACGTGGGGCTGCCCCAAGCGAAAGGGTGAGGTTATCGGCCGGCCCCCCCCCCCACCCTGGATGAGCCGGGCGATCGTCGAGACATAGGAAATCATCTCCCGTTGGAGCTGGGACGAGAGGCGAGAGTTCAGGAGGGGAGAAAACACACAGACACAATTAATCGTCGATTCCCCAGAAAATATTAGAAAATATGGGAAGTGGGGGGGAAGACAGCCCGAAAATATGGGGAAAATATGGGGAATCCTCTATTTGTGTCTATTAATTTGTGTGTCCCAGGGCCCCTTCCAGGGTGTCCACTGCAAAATCACTGGCCCGATCCTCCCGCCGCGCAGGTCAACCACGCAGGGCGGGCACCGGCGGCCCTGCGCGCCGCGGCCGCGGCGGGTGCAGCGGGCCCAGAGGCCTGGGCGGCCAGCTGGGTGGACGCGGAGATCGCGAGGAGCCCCGTGGTGCTGTTCGGCAACTCCGCTTGCGCGGCCTCTCGTGCCGTGGAGAGCGCGCTGCGGGACGCGGGCGTGCACGCGCAGGTGGTGTTCGGCAGTAAATCATGGGGGGAGGTTCTATGACATCGCACTTCCAGCTTCAGAGTGCACTAGCGTCGACTCACGTCTCGTAGTAATAGATGAGACTGCACGTGCTAGCGTCGATATGCATCTATTAGATCGATTCGCTTCGATGTAGCGTCGTTTAGAGTCGATCAGCGTCGGTTCACTAAAACCAGCAACATGGTATGGGAGGCTCCCATGAGTTGCCACAGAAGGTGGTGGAGGTGGACCGCATGGCGCTGGCAGCTGGCGGGTCCTGGCCATCGCTCGTGTCCAGACACTTGGCGGTTCGGGCTGGCTGCGACGAGGGCGGGGTGCTGCCAGCACTCTTCGTCGGCGGCAAGCACGTGCGCGAGGGTTCCCAGCCTTTCACGAGCATCGAGTTCATGCGGCGGTGTTCGCTCGCTGGGGCGGTGAGTCTGCATCCAGTGGACACAGTTGCGAGCGAGAACTGGTCTGTGATCGAGGCTGGGGCTCGAAAGGGCCGCGTTCGACCGCCGAAAGACTTCAATGGACGCAGATGGTATATGGACAAGCCTGACATGGCGGAATACCCAAACGAGCACAACGATCTTGCGCGCATTGAGTATGGGAAGTATTTAAGCGCCCCTCAGATGGGTTGGTACCAGCCAACCGCCGCGGGAGAGGAGCTCATGCGTCAACGAACGCTCTTGGACGCGCCTCACAAGCCCGACGAGAGCGTCGGCGACGTACACAAGAAGCGCCCTGACTTCTCTTACATGGACCTCGCGTTGACAAGGGATTACGGAAGCTTTGGACGTGCCTCGCGGAAAAGAAACCTGGTGGACAAGGCGAAGTTCGACAGCGTCACGCGCGAGATGTGTGTCCGCGAGGGCCTATCCAGGGATGAGCTCCTCTGGGTCCTGACCCTCAATCGGAAGCAGCTGGCCTCGGAGCTGACCCTGCGGCACCTCCGCGACCTGGTCGTCCCCGCCGTGGACATCGAGAACCTGCGGGACGCCCTCCGAGACGCGCTGCGCGCCGAGCGCAGGTACAGCCCCACGCGGCACGTCCGGCCCGGGAGCGCGGCGGAGCTGACCGCAGACCAGCTCGCGGAGGAGATCAAGGCTCGGCGGCGGGGCACGGGCTGCGAAATCCGTGGCCGCTAAAAAATCGACCTCCGGGAAGTTGTCTTCGTCCTTCCGGGAAGAAGCCCGCTGGCTGTGTCGCGTGCCGCGCCTCCTTCCGGGCAGTTGCTTCCTCCTTCCGGGAGGGCCGCTTTGGCGGCCCTCGGTCTCATAGCAGCCCTCGCCCAGCTTTCTCGACAGGCCGACTCCGGCACCGTGCTGCTCGTGGCGGTCGTCAGCCCGCGGAGCCCGCCCTCGCTCCGCCTGGCCCCGGAGGTGGGCCGAGCGGCCGCCCGCCTGCAGAAGGCGGCCCGGATCGTGGCCGTGGACGGCCTGGTGGCCCCGGACGTGTGCCGCCACTTCAAGGCCGCGGGGGCGGCGAGCCCGCGCCCCACCCGGACTCTCAGAGGAGGGAAGGGTACCCCTATATAGCTCCACCCTGGCCTCGTTTTCGCCTTTTTGGGCCTCCTGGGAGGCCCTCGTCGTCACCGCTGGATTCGCCTTGAAGTCCTGGTCGGAGCGCACCCTGGGAGAGGTCCGGCGAGTAGCGGTATCGGTACCTTTTGGCTTCCCCAGACTCTCCGGGTCTCCCAAACGGGGTCCCAGCAGATGGGGTCGGAAGATCGCGCAGCATCGCCGATGCATCGCTGATGCATCGGTCATCATGCATCGGCGACGTCGGCGATGCCTCGGCCCGTTGGCGTGGAGAAGATCGGCTCCACGTCCAGCCGCATCAGCGATGCATCGGCGATGCTGCGCGATCTTCCGACCCCATCTGCTGGGACCCCGTTTGGGAGACCCGGAGAGTCTGGGGAAGCCAAAAGGTACCGATACCGCTACTCGCCGGACCTCTCCCAGGGTGCGCTCCGACCAGGACTTCAAGGCGAATCCAGCGGTGACGACGAGGGCCTCCCAGGAGGCCCAAAAAGGCGAAAACGAGGCCAGGGTGGAGCTATATAGGGGTACCCTTCCCTCCTCTGAGAGTCCGGGTGGGGCGCGGGCTCGCCGCCCCCGCGGCCTTGAAGTGGCGGCACACGTCCGGGGCCACCAGGCCGTCCACGGCCACGATCCGGGCCGCCTTCTGCAGGCGGGCGGCCGCTCGGCCCACCTCCGGGGCCAGGCGGAGCGAGGGCGGGCTCCGCGGGCTGACGACCGCCACGAGCAGCACGGTGCCGGAGTCGGCCTGTCGAGAAAGCTGGGCGAGGGCTGCTATGAGACCGAGGGCCGCCAAAGCGGCCCTCCCGGAAGGAGGAAGCAACTGCCCGGAAGGAGGCGCGGCACGCGACACAGCCAGCGGGCTTCTTCCCGGAAGGACGAAGACAACTTCCCGGAGGTCGATTTTTTAGCGGCCACGGATTTCGCAGCCCGTGCCCCGCCGCCGAGCCTTGATCTCCTCCGCGAGCTGGTCTGCGGTCAGCTCCGCCGCGCTCCCGGGCCGGACGTGCCGCGTGGGGCTGTACCTGCGCTCGGCGCGCAGCGCGTCTCGGAGGGCGTCCCGCAGGTTCTCGATGTCCACGGCGGGGACGACCAGGTCGCGGAGGTGCCGCAGGGTCAGCTCCGAGGCCAGCTGCTTCCGATTGAGGGTCAGGACCCAGAGGAGCTCATCCCTGGATAGGCCCTCGCGGACACACATCTCGCGCGTGACGCTGTCGAACTTCGCCTTGTCCACCAGGTTTCTTTTCCGCGAGGCACGTCCAAAGCTTCCGTAATCCCTTGTCAACGCGAGGTCCATGTAAGAGAAGTCAGGGCGCTTCTTGTGTACGTCGCCGACGCTCTCGTCGGGCTTGTGAGGCGCGTCCAAGAGCGTTCGTTGACGCATGAGCTCCTCTCCCGCGGCGGTTGGCTGGTACCAACCCATCTGAGGGGCGCTTAAATACTTCCCATACTCAATGCGCGCAAGATCGTTGTGCTCGTTTGGGTATTCCGCCATGTCAGGCTTGTCCATATACCATCTGCGTCCATTGAAGTCTTTCGGCGGTCGAACGCGGCCCTTTCGAGCCCCAGCCTCGATCACAGACCAGTTCTCGCTCGCAACTGTGTCCACTGGATGCAGACTCACCGCCCCAGCGAGCGAACACCGCCGCATGAACTCGATGCTCGTGAAAGGCTGGGAACCCTCGCGCACGTGCTTGCCGCCGACGAAGAGTGCTGGCAGCACCCCGCCCTCGTCGCAGCCAGCCCGAACCGCCAAGTGTCTGGACACGAGCGATGGCCAGGACCCGCCAGCTGCCAGCGCCATGCGGTCCACCTCCACCACCTTCTGTGGCAACTCATGGGAGCCTCCCATACCATGTTGCTGGTTTTAGTGAACCGACGCTGATCGACTCTAAACGACGCTACATCGAAGCGAATCGATCTAATAGATGCATATCGACGCTAGCACGTGCAGTCTCATCTATTACTACGAGACGTGAGTCGACGCTAGTGCACTCTGAAGCTGGAAGTGCGATGTCATAGAACCTCCCCCCATGATTTACTGCCGAACACCACCTGCGCGTGCACGCCCGCGTCCCGCAGCGCGCTCTCCACGGCACGAGAGGCCGCGCAAGCGGAGTTGCCGAACAGCACCACGGGGCTCCTCGCGATCTCCGCGTCCACCCAGCTGGCCGCCCAGGCCTCTGGGCCCGCTGCACCCGCCGCGGCCGCGGCGCGCAGGGCCGCCGGTGCCCGCCCTGCGTGGTTGACCTGCGCGGCGGGAGGATCGGGCCAGTGATTTTGCAGTGGACACCCTGGAAGGGGCCCTGGGACACACAAATTAATAGACACAAATAGAGGATTCCCCATATTTTCCCCATATTTTCGGGCTGTCTTCCCCCCCACTTCCCATATTTTCTAATATTTTCTGGGGAATCGACGATTAATTGTGTCTGTGTGTTTTCTCCCCTCCTGAACTCTCGCCTCTCGTCCCAGCTCCAACGGGAGATGATTTCCTATGTCTCGACGATCGCCCGGCTCATCCAGGGTGGGGGGGGGGGCCGGCCGATAACCTCACCCTTTCGCTTGGGGCAGCCCCACGTATACCCGCGCGAACCAAAACTGCTGCCCCCTTTTCCGGATGTGTGCAAATGATTAGGTCCGGTTTTCTGGGAGATTAGGGGGGGGGCGGGCCCGATAACCTAGGTTATCGTCGGACCCTTGAAAAGCACTTCCCTGCGCATGAAATGCCGTGAGCCTCTGTGGCAAGTGCGGCGGATGCCCGCTGGAAAGCCGAGGGTCTCTCATGAACCTGCATGGTTGGATCCCAACACACGAAGCACGAAACACGCCTGCACACACAGGCACCGTCTAAGGTGCTGCAGATGCGGCGCCGGGGCGCCGGAGCATCATAACAGAAGGCCCGGTTAGAAATCCTGCTCAATCTTGCTCAGAACAATCGCCAGCACGGTAGTTTCTGACATATTCCCCTTGATGCTGAATAAGATACTCGTGGAGCTGGAGGCCGGCAGGTGGGGGTCGAAAGTTGGAAGTGGAAGACTGGATGGCGTCAACTGTTGGGTGGGGATCGGAAGTCGGAAGCTGGAGGTCAGTCAGGTGAGCTAAAAACGATGGGGGGAGGTCTACAATTGGATGTGGAAGATCGGGAGTCGATAGGTGGAGGCCGAGAGTTGGAGCTGGAAGACTGGGTGTCGTCACTTGACGGCGGTGGTGGGAATCCGTATAAGGTGCTGCAAGTGCGGCGCTGGAGCGCCGGGATATTGCAGAATTCGCTTGGCTCGCTCATCTGTCGTATGCGGCACAATTATGGTGCCAGATTGTTCCACACTGCTGTCGACGCAAAACGCAGAATAGCTGAAATCCTGATGTCATCTCATCCCATCGTAACAACCATATAATGTCGGACGTCGTCAATTCGTCTGGATTTGGGTCCCCCCATTCTCCGCTTCGCTGTGTAAGCGGGGTCGCGTTCTGGAGTCCATTGGAATACCTGTCGCGTCCATTCGTGCTCGCCGGTGTTGGCACGATCCCGTATCTAGCGCCATCTTCGCAATCGTGTTTTGGAAACCCCATCTGTGACCTGTAACTTCTCCATTGCCGCCTCAGCCTTGCGGGTGGCGCGCTTTACCCAAGAAACCCACTGCTCCAAATAATATTCCGCACTTTTAGCATCATAGGCACATGATGCAGTACCTGGCGTGCTGTCAATGTCACGTCCGCCGTCGTCGTCGTCGGAGTGCTGCTGGGCGTTGTCGTGTTGGTCGTCTTTGCTGTGGCTGGCCTCAGCGGCTTGTGGTGCAGGCTGGGTGCTGGTTGTGACAATGCGCTTGGGCACCTTGACTATCACGCCAAGCATATGCCGTTGTGTGCGCCGCAGTCGATTCTGAAATTCGGTCGTAAGCGTCCAGGCTTCGCAACCACAGAGGATAGTGGGCGGGACTGTCCTGTCGAAGAGGCGAAGACGGTCTGATTGTGAATATGTTGGCCCAGTCAATTTTTGCTGGAGTGCGTGGGCCTCCCGCCACGTTGTGGCAATGCGATGTTCTACTTCGGTTGAGTGGGGCGTGCTGTGCTGCAGATGTCGTCCGAGATAGCTCGTGGCGCGGTAAAGCGGCATAACCTCAATCGTCATGCCGTGCACGTTCACGCTGTCGGGTGCGTGTTTGCCGCGTGGTGGTCTGTTGCCGTTGTGCGAGACCTCTGTTTTCTCAGGATGCAATTACGATACCGCCTTGCCCGCCTCGGTGATCAAATCAGAACTCATAACCTTGACAAGGTCGAGTGATCGGGCTAGTCAGAGGATGTCGTCGGCGGAGCGTGAATTGCTCGGTTGGTCATTCATATGCAGCTGGAGCTTGAGACCGCAATTTCGCACTGTCCATTTGGCTCTGGCTCGCCGTATGATGCTCTCTGATACGCAATTGAAGAGTAATGAACTGAGGGGCCCCCATTCTTCGACCCCCGTAAAGCGTTGAGCGGTCTGCTCGTGCGGTCTGTCTGAACAGACGCTGTCTGCCCTGTGTACAACTGGGACAAGCGTCTGATGTACGACCTGGGTGCATTTTGCTCGGCAAGTGACTCCCAAATGCTCGAATGTGTGATGCTGTCGAAGGTTCCCTGGGAATCTACGGCGGGGCTGACCACAAAGGAAGTTGCCACTCGTCCGCTATCTCCTGTAGTAGCGATGATGTGAATAAGTTCTGGGTGGTGCTGCGGTGGGGTTGAAAACCTGCTTGGTCAATGCTCTGGCTGCTGCCTCGCAGTGGGTGTAGCCGGTTATAGAGTAGCTTTGAGAAGAGCTTGTGCTGCATGGGGTGCTGCCAATTCGTTGGTAGTTCTTTGGTTGTTGGGAGTCTCCAGCCTTGTGAAGGGCCTTGATCACTGTGTGTCGCCAACTGGTTGGTGTATGGGAGTCGGGTAATATGATGTTGTTGTGCATGTCGAGGAAGACGAATCGCACTATATTTTAACTAAACTTCAACATGTCTGCTACGACCCCAGATAGTCAGCAGCTCTCTTAGAACGTAGTCGGCCAAATGCGTTCTTTAGCTCGTCAACAATAAATGATGGGATTGCGTCAGATTGGTCGTCTCGTTCGTTGTTATGGTTGCTGGCGTTTCTTCTGTTGGCGTTGAGGTCCTGGCATACATTCGCAAACAAAATATGCAATGGATTCTCGATCGTGCCGTGTTTCCCCTTCATTGTCGATCATGCTCGTGCTGTACGTTCGTTTCCTTATACTCTTGATGCCGCTGATGTGTTTCAAATCCCTGTGCTCAGGCAAGATATGATCCATCGTGACCCCCGCACTACTCTTTTGATAAGCTGGATCGCCTTGCGGATGTCTTTGTTGAGCTGGTTCCTTGTTGCTGTCTCGTGGGTTGGTGTGTGACGTCTTTGCTGGAGTCGTTGAATCAGTTTGTCGTTAGTTTGGTGGCTGGTTGTAACTGTAGTAACACATCTCGGATCGACTTTTCGGTTCGCTCACATTGTAGTTGGAGCCTCGGTTCTTGCAGAAACATGCCGAACTGATTCGTGGGTGAGTGCTTGTATTGCGTCAGGTCCGCTGGAGGCCATGCTGGTCGTGGTTGTCGTCGGCGTTGTTGTTGTCGCCTGCTGGTGGACGGCCTGTGCTGGTTGGTCGTATTGATAACACATGACGGCCGCAAAGCCCGATGGTCGGAACCCATGTCGATCTCGCAAATCGACTCGCAACCTTTGACTGTTCGCCACAGCTTCTTGTTGACCAGAAAGTAGTCGATCTGTCTGCTTGTCCTCTGGGGGGATGTGTATGTGATCAGCTTGCTGTCTTGCTTATAGAAAAATGTGCTGGCCAAGCGGAGTCGTTGATTGTATGCCCATTGCTTTCATCATTGTCCGCGAGCGCTCATGGGGCCCATTCCATGCTGTCCCAAAATGCATTGTGAATAATCTCGCGTAGCTTGCCCAGCGCGCGCATTGCGTCAATGCCATCATTCGTGCTGTATGCTACTGCGCCTCTTGGCAAAGCTGGGATAATGTGTCATACATGGCTTGACTGTGTGTTGTCGCCGTACCCACTGTGAGGAAAGCACGCGCTGACAACACGTAACTTCGTGGATGATCTTTTGGTATCAACAGAAACAACTCTTTCGTTGTCGGGATGGTCGGAAATTATGTGTTTGACCGAATGTTTGTACATTAAGATGCCGACTCCACGCTGGTAGCCTTTGAACCTGGATCCCAAGCAGGGATGCCCGCTTTCATTTGTCCAGAAATCCGTAGCGTCGGTCCTCCATGTCCCGTTCAACGCAACGGCATCCCAATCCAGGCCATCGAGTTCTGAGAGTAGTTCTGTGACTCTGTCTCCAGATGAAAGTTGTGATGAAATTGTATGTCATTGTTGTTTTCTCCACTGTCAGATTGTCACCAACGCTGGAATCTGGGGCTGCCAGTGGGGAGCGCCGCGCTGGAGCCGAAGGTATTGTGTTGGAGCCGGGGGAAATTGGATGAGGGTGGTGGTTTTGAAGCTGGAAATTCTCATCCTGACGAGGGATGTGATGCCGGCCATAGTCGTTGCCGCTGGTGGGGAGCATCGCTCCAGAGTCGGACGTGGCGCACCCTTGAGGTAAGATGCAGAATGGGATATCGCCAGAAGCAGTGATGTAGTTCTGTCGTCTGCTCCGTCCTCCCGCTCCTCCTCGTCCTGCTTCCTTCCGCACTCGCGGGCCGTAATGCGTGCCATGTTCGTTGCGTGCTGCATGCCCCACACGTCCTCCTCCTCCTCCTCTTGACAGACTTGAACGACGGGATTGGCGAGACTCGAGCGGACGGAGTGTGGTCATCAGTGAACAGTCCCGTGGTTGGCACACCCAATCGAGAGTCATTTGTGAATGGTGCAGGACATCGCATGCGGCAGCTGATGGAAACCCACGAGTTTGTTGCAGCGAACACGTTCGGCTCCGAGATTGAATCTACCTTATTCGGAAATGCTGGGAATTCGAGAATTGATTACCTTTTTCTTCCACAAGCTATGCATACAGAAGTGGTATCATGTCGTGCACATCTTAGGTTAGGCGCCAAACTGCAGGCTGCTCGAGGAGTGTCGCCGCGTGATCATGTCCCTGTGGTAGCAATTATCCAATACGCCAAGCATGGTGTCGAGACGGAGATGGTACACAAAGAGGGCTGGGATTATGATCGTTTGATGCTATCGTTGCGGGAAGGTCGTGGGCGTGCTGAGTTCTTGGAGGCTCTCAAGACTAAGTTCGACGGCCTTCAAATGCAGTGGTTTCGTGACAACGCCGGCCCTGACGAGATCTTCGAGGTGCTCGAGAGATGTCTGCTGGAAGCGGGCCAGACGTGCTATGCGAAGGAGCGCGAACTTCGACCTGAGTATTCCGATGACTGTCTTCGTAGACGCACTCTTCTACAACAACGAGTTGAACTTCGAAGTGGTAAGTTTCAAGCTACACCAGAGATCGCCCTCCAGATTGATCGTGAGTTGAAGGAGCTGACGCACCAGTTGGTTTTGGACAGGAAAAGGGCTTCCCGCAGGCTTCGCAGCCAGCTCACATCCGAGGCTGTGGATTTGTGGCATCGTGGCCGTACAGCTGAAGGAATGCGACTGGCTCGACGTGCTGCCCGTACCCGTTACGGGCCCAAGCGACGAGACGGCCGTCTTGTTCGCTGTGCGCCGCCCAGTCGTGAAGCGTGGCTTCAGGTGTGGAGGAGGAGTGGACCTGAGGGGGGAATGGAGGTGCAGGTGGACTCTTGGGAGAACTGGAGGGAGTCGAGGGTGGACACGGGGACGTACTACGCCGATGTGACGGATGAGGAGGTTTTAGAGACAGTGAAGGAGGACGTTCAGGAGATTCGTAGGTATGCACGGCGCGCCTCAAAAAGGAAGGCTGTGCCTGCAGGTACGGCACCACTCGAGACTTGGCATCAGTGCATGTGGCCCAACTATCGTGTGCGTACGCGTGCTGGGGTAGGAGCTGATCAGAAGCTGATCTCACCACAAGGCTTCTGGTTTATGCTTGGGCTTGGGTTATCAAAGGTGAGGGAATACCAGGAGGTTCCGCTTTACTGGAATAAGTCTCGGGGAGCGAATATACCCAAGAAACTGGAAGAGGGCCCTAAAGGGTCCGAGTGGTACACGTCCTGCCCTTTGTGGGCAAAGCATTATTTGCGAAAAAAACTCAAGATAATTCCCACGGTGGCTGATCATGGATTTGTCAAACATCGTCGTCGTGAAAACGCAGTACTTATTACATTAATTACGGGATGGAGGGCTAGAAGGATGGGGCTAACATATTGTAACACGTTCAAGGATATGAGTAACGCATTCGCCAGTTCCATCTGGTCTGAGTTGGACCAGACTGTTTCCCTAGCGGCTGCCGAACATGATCAAGGCTTGTGTCGGCAGAGGTACCGCTCGGCCATTATTGAGCTTGACGCACAGGAGGGCCCCCTTCATGTGCGACCACGCATCGGAGGACCCATGGGAGATCCCTTTACAGTACAGGGCTTCCTGGGCACGTTTTCACGGGCAGTATTGCAGTGGAGCTACTCACTTTTTCGATGTGATCCCTCTGCTCGAGAGTTATTTGCATCTTTCTCTGGCCTGGTGGCCGACTTGAGTCTCACAAAGTACGCGGATGACTTACAGAAAATGATCTTGGTGGAGCCTGGTAGTACGTTACGGGACTTTCTAGATAAATTAACGGAGGTGGATGGGCTACTTGATGAGGCTTTACAGCCGTATGGATATGGGCAAAATTGCAGTAAGCAAGAGATGTTGTTTCACTTCGCACATAGTGATTATCACGCACGTCGCGCACTTCGATGTAATCGTGCTTCTCTCCAGGAGACAGTATCGGATAACGCTTGCACGCTTGCGGGCCTTGAGCTAGAAACGCGGCCCGACACCCTGGCGAACGGCGCTGCCCGGGCTCCCCGGGGAGAGTGGTGGTTGTTGGGCGGCGCTTTCCCGCCACTCACGCCTTGCGTAGCAGCAGGGGGGGGAAGGGGTGTGTGACACCACTACCTGTCCCTCGTCGGCTGTCGGGCCCAGACCTGCTCTCGCCGGGCAGTTCTGAGTCGCAGCGACTGGGGGCCGGGCGCCGGCTCCGAGGGCCGGGCGCCGGTGCGCGCACCCCGGACGCTGTCAACCTGCGAAATGCGAAAATGTGATTGTGTTCGCTACTTGGGGCAGTTTCTGAAGTCCAGGGACACTGCACATCAGGAGGTTACGAGGTGTTGCGAAATGGCACAGAAAGCTTTTTTTATCGGTTGGGGGGAGTCTGGTCCCTAGCATTTTCGTGCAGATGGAGGCGCACGTTGTTGCAGGGTCAGGTGTACAATGCCCTAATGAATGGCCTCGAACCTGTCGTTCTCCATCAAAGTGATTATGCACGGCTCGATCGGTGTATTTCTTCCCTGTGTCGGACAGCGATGCGGGGCAAGGCCACGCACGAGCGGGAGGACGGCACGGTCCGCTCTCTCAGCAATTTGCAGGTGATGAAGTTCTGGCGCTCTGTGGGCAATGAAACAGAAATGATCATACGCCGTCTGAAGCTTTATCAGTCATGGGCTGCTCGTCCGAGTTGGCACGCTCAGGCCCTGTGCGCAATGTTCGGCACGCTCGCGATAGAGGAGAGGCTTATGATTGAGCCTCAGCTTCAGGACGGGGTTCCCACGGCATCGGCCTCTCCGTGGGTGAGTCAGCTCGTTCAGGATCTAGAGCTCGCTTCTGAGAAGCTGGAATACTACGCTATTGAGGAGCTTCTCTTGGATTTGAGAATTTTGGCTGACCCCGAGGCCGCACAGGACTTCGTGAAAATTGATGTCACCGAACTTCGAGCTCGAGAATTTAGTGTGCGTATCTCTCCCCCAGTTGTACGTATGGCTACTACAACACAGGTGGAGGGCATGGAGGAGGAGAGCCAGAGGATCGAGGAGGTAGGCAATTACAAGTGCAATATCATAGACGACAAGGGCGAAGTATGCAACGCAACATGTCATGATCGCAAGGCATTGCTTAACCATATGAGGGCACATCATCATGTTCGCAACATACCTGCTGTATTAACGCCATGTAACATATGCATACACTGTAGACAAATATTCACAACAACAGTGACAGCAAGAAAGCATCTCCTTGGGTCAGTTCTTAGAGGCAACTGCTCGACGAGGGGGCCGACCTCACTTCAGCGCTTGTGCCTCCAGCTACTTATGATTGTCCAGTGTGTGTGAATACAAGTGTGCTGATTTGAAGGATCTCTGCGGCCATCTCAGCGCACATCTCCCTTGGAAGTTACAGCCTTTTCGGGAACGCCCGCCACCTTCCGCGAGTTCCTCCGCCACCGGTGGGTGCTCCCATGGCCGAGCTCTCGATGCCGTCGTGGTTCAACCCAGCGCAGGCGCGCCGCCCAGGCGGCGGAGAGGGCGAGAAGGATGCCAAGCTCGCGAAGACGGGCGGCGGCAAGGGCAGCAAGGAGGAGAACCGCAACGCCAAGCTGCTCATGCTCGTGGCGCGGCTCCTGCTGGCGACGACGCGCGGCATGGCGGATCTGGCAGCGGCAGTATTCATCGTGTACGAGATGGCGCTCCAGGCCTTCCCAGCGGCGTTGGCAGCTGCGGGCAAGTCTTACGACGTGAAGAGCAAGGAGCTCGCCGACAAGGCCAAGTCGGGCGAGACCATCGACCATCGAGCCAGGGGACCGCCACACCTACACATTTTCGCGGCGGGGATCCACTACATCGCGACTCGCCAGTGGGCCGAGGGCGCGAACGCAGAGAAGGAGAAGGCGCTGAAGGAGGACGCCGAGGAGTATTGGGAGAACATCGTCTCGAAGCTGTCGATGGCCCAGATCGGTTGCGCCGTGAAGTACGTGAGGCTCAAGGTTCTGAAGACGGGCGACGCGGACCAGCGCTGCCTGATTGTAACGCACTTCGACACGTCCCACGCGATCGGCAAGCAGGGTCAGGACCTGTACCAGCGCGTGATCGAGCTCGAGGGGGGGGAGAGGCTCCACGGGACGGCGCCGCGGGGCCCATTGGAGAGAGAAACTTCGTCGATCGTCAACGCCAAGTGATGTGGCAGATGAGTGAGAGGCTAGCTTCGCTCGTGCAGAGAGGAGTGGTGGACCCAGCGGTAGCAGCACGAGCAATGTCAGGTGAGCGTACGATGCAGTCATATGCTCAGCCTGAGCTTCCTAGCATTCCTACTGTAGTATTGCCTCGTAGAGGCTGTGGCCGTGGGAGGGGGAGGGCGGCGAGTCGTGGGCGTGGGAGGGGGGATGCACCGACCAGCGAGAGCCAGCAGCAGGGGTAACGACTCATGCTCGGCTGACTCCCGCGCCGTTCGAAGTCGGCCCTCGTTCGAGGTTGCGTGCCTCAGAGGTGTCGGCAGGCCAGTGCCTCACCAGAGGAGTGTGAGCTGTAGTTTTTGTTGAAGTCATGGTTTTCGTGAGGGTCGAAGCTACCCACTCCCAGAATCCTGTGTAAAGCTGTTGAGTAGTTCAGACAGTTGTGGATTCCATGGGCTCGTCTCGTCTCTCCTCCTCCTCCTCCTCCTCCTCCTCCTCCTCCTCCAGTAGATGCTAGTGGAAATTGGACGTCGGGTGCTCGTTGCTGGAAGTCGGATCGCTGAGCTGGTACGGGTGAGGGGTCGATGTGTAAAGGTGGACACTTGGATGTTGGAGGCTGGAGGTCGGAGTGTTGAGTTGGTCGGGTCTGGAGGTCGGTGGGTGGAGGCGGAATTGCATGGTCGGGAACGTCAGGTTGTATGTCAAATTGCTGAACTGGTGGAATTTGAAGGTCGATAGGTGGAAGCGGGTGTGGGCCGTCGTGTGCTGGATACTGTAAGTCATACTTCTTAGCTGGTGTAGTGTGGGGGTCAGTAGGTGGATGCGAAAGTGGAAAGTTGGATGCGGGAGGCCCGAGGTCAGATTGATGATGAACTGGTGGAGGTTGGAGGTCGGCAGGTGGAGGTGCAAGCGGAGAGTCGAACGCTGGGGGCTGAACTGCTGGAGTCTGGCGGTCGACAGGTGGAGTTCCCGGCGGACGCTCGGACGCTGGAAGCTGGAGGTCGGGGTCATGATTCGGTGGCGTCTGGAGGTCGACAGGTGGAAGTGAACGTGCAAGGTCGGATGTGAAACGCTGCGTGTCGGATTGCTTTGCTGGGTTGACGGAAGTTGGATATCGATGGATGGAGGTGCAGCTGGAGAGTCGTATGCCGGAGGGATGAGCTGGTGGAACCTGCGGGTCGGTACGTGGAGGTGTGAGTGGGAAGACAAACGCTGGAGGTTGGGGGTCGGAGTGATGAGCTGGAGGAGGCTGGAGGTCGATAGGTGGAGGTCGAGGTGACGGTCGGACGCTGGAGGTTGGAGGTCGGGGTGGTGAGGTGGTGGAGGCTGGAGGTCGATAGTTGGAAGCGAACATGAGGTTTGATAATACGTCGCATGATACTGACATCCGATGGTACGCCCGTGGCGTTGGATGTACGGTGGCACGTTTCCGGGAGCGCTGCTGTGAATCCGTCGTCCTCCACCGCGGCTGTGTGAAACTTCAGGTTGCGGCTGAGAAGTAAGAGTCACTCGCACGCGCAGTCCCCAATTCAGATTTTGTATGTCGGAGTCTGCTCTGACCCTTAGAAACCGAAGATTGTGACCAACAGTAAACGGCTCCCGAGCCTCAGAGTTGTCGGGCCGTTTGTGGTCGGAAGGCGCCTCTGGCGAAAGTAATATCAATTCAAAATTGTATGACGCGGAAACCACGTTGTGTCGATGGGGATCGGCAGAGGTGGGTACAGAATTGCTGGAGTCGGAAGTCGCCGCTGGAGTCAGTGGAACATGCCTTCGTTGACGTCGTGCTGATCCAGGTGCGGCAGATTTGTGTCGTGACAACCCTGGCGTGGGCTTCTGGCACCTCCTCGATCGTTCTCAACCTTGAACAATCGACGGCTCTCCGGCCACCCGATTGCTCATATGCTCGCGGCGCGCAGGCGAGAACTACGCCTTGACAACGACCTGCCTTGACAAAGACCTACCTCCATCAGTACAGCTGCTGCAAACATCCACCACGAATGAGCGCAGCGCTATGGCGAGGACCGCACCTTGAAGTCATGTCGCCTTCAATCGGTGTAAAGGCTGAAAGCTTTTAGGGCGAACGCGCGCGTCGGTGAAGAGATGACCACACTTGGAAACGACCAACCTTCCATCCGCGCAACTGCTGGAGACTTGACAGCTTAGAACAAGCGGCCCCCGTGCCCACCGCGTGCGCCGAATTGTCCGCACATCTGCTTACGCGAAGAGGAGGAGGAGCGCCCAATTCCGAAGTGTCTCTCGTCCCGCTGGCCCAAGAGCGAGTCATCAGACCCCTCAGCGTTGGGTGGCGTCTGGCATGACCTCGAGCTCGGGCTTGTATTGATTTCGCGACCTCCACGGCCGAACTTACTGCGGACACGAAAGGTATTGTAATTCGAAAACATCAAACCGTGAAGTAACAATAAACTTATACCCTCTGGGGTAAGCCTGAAATCGGATAATGGAACAAAAGCAGAAGCGAGAGAGCGAGGGGAACAAGCAGGAAGGGAACGGACGACAGGCGGAACAAGGGGAACAACGCGGCAAAAAGAGAAGAGGCACACCTGATCGCCGCGTGTGCTGCAGAAACCGAAGCGGCAGATGTCCGCCCCACGTCCAAAACTCCGCGTGGTCGGCCACGCGTTACACACGGCCCAGCGAAAGGCAATGCCAACGAGGGGACGAGAAAACAGAGAGCAAGGATAATATTCAGAACCTACATGATAGAACCAAGGATTCTCAACCTAAAACGGTGAGGCAGCCAAAGATCCGTTAGTCTCTTTCAATATAGATGCCTGATGCTATGAGAAGAGCTGCGAAGCTAACGTGCTCTTGCACTGACGGGTGGGATCATTCCGCACACTTCAGACAACAACTGTGTTCCAACACGCATGAGAGAAAAACGGAGAGTACCAGAGGGTGTCGGGCACAGGCGACATCCATGGAGGAGGCGTGGCGAGAAGCGGCGCACAGGGCGCGGAATGTCAGGCGCTTGCCCGAAACCTGGATTCACTCTGCCTCAGAAAGCCCTCAGAGTGCGACGAGGTGGAGGAAGAAGAACAGGAGGCCGACGATGCCGCTGGAGAATGGCAAAACGAGCTCTTGCCTGCGCAGCCATGGGCGACCGTCAGGGGGACTTCCTGACGAGACGGCTCAGGGTGAGCTCGGGGAGCGCGTTTAACAACGCCTCAGGGATTTTGAAGGCCTTCGCGTCATCCAGGACAGCGACCGAGAACGCGTCCTTCTCTCCTCCAGAGTCAGAACCAAGGCTGAGCCTCACCAAATCGTAGATCTCCTCCGTGAGGTACAGGTAGCTCGGGTGTGGATTGGAGCCGACGGTGTACGTGCCCTTCCAGATGCCACTATTAAAGGACAACTTTCTCATTTCCTCCCAACATCAGCCGAAGGCGAAACTCTTGCATCGAACATGCAGAGGCTGGTCGAACCCACACCTGAGAGCAATGTCTTCATGATTCTTCGGGTCCCACCACGAGAGGGAGGGCGAAGAGGTCGACTCTTCTTCCCCGCGAGAAGAAAGCCCTAACATCCTCTTCGGTCTGGAACTTGATTTTGTAGCAATACGTGTAGCTTTGACACTGAGCAATCGCGTCATCCAGTAGAGCACCTGCAGCTGTCTTCAGCATGTCGAAGTGGAGCAGGAAGACCCTCGAGAGGAGCTTGCGGGGGAACCCTCTGGTCCAGATCTTGTAACGATCTCCCGCTTCGCCGGAGGAGGGCGACGGAGCAAGATCAGGAGGGACAGCGCACTGGCGAACACGAACTTGGGATCGGACGTGAGAACGATTCGCACCTGATGAACGTTCAAATGCGCTCCATGGATCGGAACAGACAGAGGAAGGGGCAGCCGAGACCACGGCCGTGACAGCTTCGGTGAGGGTCTTCTCCATCACGTTTTGACGGGCCTCGAGCTGCGCAGCCGTGACGAGGGGCGACGATGCACGTGACCAGGCATCTCCACGTGGCATATCTTCACCACCAGGGGGAGTGGCAGCGAGAGGAGGGGCGTTCCACGCCTGCACCTGCAGGTCGTTGATGGCTTCCTGCGTACTGGCCTGCTCAAGTCGCATCTCGGCGATGCAGTCGTCGAGCATTAGGTCGAGGGCTTTGATCTCATTGACGAAGCCGTCGAGTCTGGACGTCATCGGGGTAAACCTCTAATCTAGTAGATGCTCGACTTGTGTGAGGGCGTAACCCGAGAGAGACATGCCTCGGAAAGAACGAGAGACACAGCACAAGACGGCTGCCTGCTCGGGCATGAGCTCGACAGCTGGAACGATGGGTGTCCACCTGGGTCTGAAGCAGGAGGGCCTCCCAGAAGAGGCTGCCTCAACTCAAATGGGGCCTGTCCCCACCTTGAGCCCAAATGGCTTGAGCCAAAATGGCTACGGATTTTTGCAAGGAGGAGGAGGAGGACGACGAGGAGGAGGAGGAGGAGAAAGAGGAGGAGGAGGAGGAGGAGGAGGAGGAGGGAGGAGGAGGAGGAGGAGGAGGAGGGAGGAGGGGAGGGGGGAGGAGAGGAGGAGGAGGAGGAGGAGGAGGAGGAGGAGGAGGAGGAGGAGGAGGAGGAGGAGGAGATGAGGAGGAGGAGGAGGAGGAGGAGGAGGAGGAGGAGGAGGGAGGAGGGGAGGGGAGGGGGAGGAGGGAGGAGGAAGAGGAGGAGGGGAGAAGGAGGAGGAGGAGGAGGAGGAGGAGGAGGAGGAGGAGGAGGAGGAGGAGGAGGAGGGGGGAGGAGGGGGCAGCACTTGTCCTTCTTTCTTTTTCCTGGCAGCCTCGGTGTATCTCCAGAGGCCCCGGCGGGCCTCCGGGGCCCCCCGGAAGCCCCCCCTCCCCTCCGGAGGCCCGAGGACTCCGGAGGTCCCTGGCAGGCCCCCGCCCCGGGAATCTCCACGGGAGTGAGGCCACCCGCCCTGACCTTCCAGAGAGCTATCTTTTCGCACTGGAGACCTAAAAAACTAAAAAGCTGAGCGACACAGCCTAAAAAGCTGAGGTTTTCAAGTCGGGTGCTATTTTTTAGCCCTCCTGGAAGGTCAGGGAGCGTCAGGTCGGGCATGTCCCCCTGCAGGCGGGCGTTGGACGAAACATAACAAAACAGTAGAAAGAAATGTAAGAAAAAGATTAAAAAACTACTCCAACCCTGACCTTCCAGAGAGCTATTTTTTAGCACTGGAAACCTAAAAACCTAAAAAGCTGAGCGAAACAGCCTAAAACCAAGACGTAGAATAGCTTTGGGATGGGTTTTTAAGTCGGGTGCTATTTTTTAGCCCTCCTGGAAGGTCAGGGAAGCATCGTCCCCGGACCATTTTTGCTGGACTATTCTTGCACATTTCTCCCTCTCTAGAGGCACACGCCCGACTTGACACCAACGCCCGGCACTCGAGGCCCGCGGTCCCCGATCCTCGGCAGGGCAGGGCAGACAGCTGCGCGGGGACGCACGACAGCGCAGTGCAGACGCCGGGCCGCGTCGGATCGTTGCCGTGTCGGAATCTCGGGGGGAACAGGCCCCCAGTCAGGCCCCCCCCCCTCCCCCTCACCAGCCGCCCGATCGTCGGGGAAGAGGAGGAGGAGGAGAAGGAGGAGGAGGAGGAGGAGCAGGACCCTGACCTTCCAGGAGGGCTAAAAAAAGGGGCCGGGGGAGTGTGGAGTCCCTGTGGGTTTCAGACGATGTTTTACGATCTTTCACGTTGCTCCTCATTATTACCCTTACCATTACCATTACCATTACCATTACCATTGCCACTACCACTACAACTACCACTATCATTACCATTACCTTTACCATTACCATTCCCATTCCCATTCCCACTACCATTGCCATTGCCAGTACCAGTACAATTGCCATTGCCAGTCCATTCCCATTCCCATTCCCATTCCCATTCCCATTCCCATTCCCAATACCATTACCATTACCATTACCATTACCATTACCATTACCATTGCCATGGCCATTACAATTGCCATTGTCATTGCCATTACCATTACCGTTGCCATTGTCATTGTCATTGCCATTGCCATTACCATTACCATTACCATTACCATTGCCATTACCATTACCATTACCTTTACCTTTGCCTTTAAATGTACCCTTACCCTTATAATTCCGATTTCCGTTGCCACTACCACTACCATTTGGATTCCCATTCCCACTCACATTCCCATTCCCATTCCCATTCCCATTCCCATTACCATTACCATTACCTTTACCTTTATCTTTACCTTTACCTTTACCATTACCATTACCATTACCGTTACCATTGCCATGGCCATTATTATTGCCATTGTCATTGCCATTGCCATTCCCATTGCCATTGCCATTGCCATTACCATTACCGTTGCCATTGCCATTATATTGCCATTGCCAGTCGCCACCCCGTTACCATTACCATTACCGTTACCATTACCATTCACAGTACCATTACAATTACCACTGTCATTACCATTGCCATTGCAATTCCCATTACCATTAGCCACTACCACTACCATTGCCATTACTATTAGCATTACCAACACCATCTCCATTCAAATTGCCATGACCACTACCACTACCGCTGCCATTACCATTACGATTCCCATTCCAATCACCCTTGCCATTACAAGTACCGTTACCAGTACCATTCCATTACCATTACCATTACCATTGACATTGCCATTATCATTACCACTACCACTACCATTTCCATTCCCGTTCCCGATCCAATTACCACTACGATTCCCATTCCCATTCCCATTCCCATCCCCATGACCATGACCATGACCATGACCATGACCATGACCATGACCATTGCCATGGCCATTGCCAATGCCGTTGCCATTCCCATTGCCATTGCCATTGCCATTACCATTACCGTTGCCATCGCCATTGTCATTGCCAATCGCTACCCCGTTACCATTACCATTACCGTTACCATTACCATTACCATTACCTCTGTCATTACCATTACCATTGCCATTGCCAGTGCCATTAGCCACTACCATTACCATTGCCATTACCATTTAACATTACCATTACCATTACCATTACCATTACCATTGCCATTACCATTACCATTACCATTACCGCTGCCATTACCATTACAATTCCCATGTCCATTACCATTTCCATTACCATTACCATTACCAGTGCCATTACCATTACCACTACCACTATCATTTCCATTCCCGTTCCCGTTCCCATTCCCACTCCCATTCCCATCCCCATTCCCATTACCAGTACCATTACCATTACCTTTACCATTACCATTGCCATTGCCATTACCATTACCATTTCCATGGCCACTACCATTGCCATTGCCATTGCCATTGTCATTGCCATTCCCATTGTCATTGCCACTACCATTACCATTACCATTGCCATTGCCATTGTCATTGCCATTGCCAGTCGCTACCCCGTTACCACTATCATTACCGTTATCATTACCAGTACCATTACCACTGTCATTAGCATTCCCATTACCATTACCATTGCCATTGCCATTGCCATTCGAGGATTTCAATAGGAATCATTCAGTAGAGGGTTTCAGTAGGAATCCACATGTGGAGGATTTCACTAGGAATCATTCAGTGGAAGGTTTCGATAGGAACCTTTCTGTCGAGGATTTCACTGTGAATCCTTCTTGTGGGGGCGTTCAATAGGAATCCTTCTAGGGGGGAGGGCAAATGTGGCCACGTCGCATTCCTTTCTTTTTCTCCTGGTGTCCCCCCCCCAGAAAAAAAGTCTGGGGGGGGGGGGACGCCAGGAGGAAAAAAAAAAAAAAGGCAGAGAGGGAGGAGGAGGAGGCGGAGGAGGAAGAGGAGGAGAAGGAGGAGGAGGACGACACAGAGCAGATTCTGCACAGGAGCAGTCGCGAACTCAGCGCGAAAGCCTCGCGCGCGCGCTTTGGACCCACAGGGACTCCACAATCCCCCGTTCTCAAAAAATAGGACCCGACTTAAAAACCTATCCCAAAGCTATTCTACGTCTTGGTTTTAGGCTGTTTCGCTCCGCTTTTTAGGTTGTGAGGTCTCCAGTGCTAAAAAATAGCTCTCTAGAAGGTCAGGGAAGGGGGGGATAGCAAAGGGCAGGGTAGAGAATCGGCCCACGCAGCTGATCTTCCCAGCGCCCCCCGGCGCTGGGAGGCGCCCATGCATCGAGCAGTGGGCCCGGCGGCGGGGCCGAAACCAGCTGCCCGCAGCCGATTTCGTAACCTTCCCGTTCCCTATCCCCCCCCTTTCGTTTGGCCCGACCCCCTCGGGCGGGTGCCAATTGGGGGGGGGACCCAAACAGGGGATGAAGATCATGAAGGGGCCCTGGGACACACAAATAAATATACACAAATCACAGGATTCCCCTAATTGTTTCAACATTTTCTGGGTTTTTGTCTCCCCCCCACTTCCCATATTTGCCCTTATTTTCTGGGGGATCGACGATGAATTGTGTCTGTGTTTTTCCCCTGCTGAGAACAATGCCCTTCTAATGGGGCCCATTTGGGGGGGGGCGCGGGCTGGCCCAGAACAGGTGCCCCAGACAGGGCCCCTTTACCCTTCAAAAGTCCTCTCATTCGCCCCCCAGTCAGGCCCCCCCCCATCCCCCTCACCAGCCGCCCGATCGTCGGGGAAGAGGAAGAGGAGGAGGAGGAAGAGGAGGAGGAGGAGGAGGAGGAGGAGGAGGAGGAGGAGGAGGAGGGGGAGGAGGAGCAGCAGCAGGACCCTGACCTTCCAGGAGGGCTAAAAAACAGCACCCGATTTAAAAACCTATCCCAAAGATATTATACGCCTTGGTTTTAGGCTGTTTCGCTCAGCTTTTTAGGTTTTAGGTCTCCAGTGCAAACAAATAGCTCTCTGGAAGGTCAGGGTAAGGAACCCAAGGAACGAGGCCCCTGCTTCCCATAGGAGTTAAACTCTTCGATCTCCCATGGGAGGCCTCCGCACCCCCCCCGGGCAAACTGCAAGACGATCCAGGAGCACCGAGCCCCTCCCCAGCGAAAAAGGTTCCTGCTTCAGCGCCCCGACTGTAGCCACGTCCGCGGCCTCGCGGGCCGAGGAGCCCTTGGGCCGCGACCCTGCGGACGCGGGGCGTCTCTTCGCGGATGTGCTCCCCCTGCGGAACCCAGCCGTGCGACCGCGTGTCCGCGGGATCGCGCCCCGGAGTACAGGCCGCGAGGGCACGGATGTGGATGCGTTCCCTGCGATCCGACGTCTCGAACAAAAGTTGCGCTATCGTGGGACAGCATGACTGGAGCCCTAGACCCCACCTTTCTGCGCCATGTCTCGAAACGGATCGATCTGTGAGGGTTCTAGGCCCCGGATCTGCGAGAAGACGCGTGGCTCGAAACAGTTGAGACGCCAGGATCTCAAGGTATCTTCCTCCTCTGACTCGTGGCCCGGACCTCGCGGCGGGCCGCCCCCCAGCGGCGCCCGGCGGAAGCCGACGAGGGCACCCAGGCGGGCGCCTGGGCAGCGACATCCGAACCCCACCCTCGACTCTCCTGCGCCGCCGACGGAAGGCAGAGAAAGCGGGCCCGGATTCCGCCACGCGCCCGACGAATCCTGGACCCCACCCCCCCCGCCGCCCACCGAGCTGCCTGAAGCCTTTCTCGGCGAGGGTGCGGCTCGGATTTCTCGGGAGCGGCCAAGAGGGGGGCGTCAAAGAGGGGGGGGTGCAAATCATGACCGGCGGCATGTGCGCGGCCCAGCGGGGGGGCCTGGGACGTAATGAAGTAAGAAGAGGCGCCATGAAATCTGAGGAAAAATCATGGCCCGCGCCATGAAATCCACCCCCCCCTAGTCATCACCCCCCTCTTTTCCGCTCCCGAATTTCGCCGCCGCTGGACCTCGCGGCGGGCCGCCGCCGAGTGGCGCCCGGCGGACGCCGCCGAGGGCACCCAGGCGAGCGCCGGCAGCGCGGCCGCCGCCGCCGCGCCGAGCGCCAGCCACCAGGCGAGCGCGGTCGGGCGGCCGCCCGTGCGCCGGCGGCTCGCTGGGGCGGCCCGCGGCGGCACGCGCGCGGCTGCCGCCATGGGCGGGCGCACGGGCGCGCGCGGCGGGGCGGGACCCTGACCTGAGAGCTATTTCTTAGCACTGGAGGCCTAAAACCCTAAAAAGCGGAGCGAAACGTCCCAAAACCAAGACGCAGAAGAGCTTTGGGAGATCGGTTTTTAGGTCGGGTGCTCTTTTTGTTGCCCTCCTGGAAGGTCAGGGGAGGGCCAGTGGGCGCGGCCGCGGCGCCCCGCTTGGTGCCCCCCCCCCTCCCGGGAGGCACCGCGCGCCGGCCGTGGCCCGCTCGGGCGCGGGGGGGGGGCATAGAGGGGGCCGAACGGAGGGCCCGAGCCGCCCCGCGGGGCCGGGTGCGGCTAGACACCCCTGGCCCAAGGTACCCCCAGGGTTCTCGGGGGCGGCCCAGACGGCCTCCAGGGGAGGGGGGGCGCGGACCGAGGAGGGGGAGGATCGAGGAGGAGGGACAGTGCAAACCCAAGACGCGTCAGCGATGTTGCGCTGCACCCGCTCTCTCTCTCTCTCTGTCTCCCCGCTCCCTCTTCACGGGTCACTGAAGATCCGCCACCGTTCCCCTGGCACGAAGTGGAGCGCCCCAAGGCTCATGCAACCCTGGGAGGGCTGCGCTGCTGCTGCTGCTGCAGCTGCTGCTGCTGCTGCTGCTGCTGCTGCTGCAGCCAAGCTTATATTAGGGACCCCACAAAGGGCGTACGCGCCCAGCTATGTACATGAACGCGGCCCCTGGACCCGCGAGACCTGCCGCGTGATACGAACAATCGTGCAATGCGAACTCTCGAAAATAGCGTGGATTCATGTACGTGTATGTCCTTCTTTCGCTCCTGATATATGCCGCTCACGGCCAGGACCAAGGCTGGCCCGGGCTGGCCCGGGGTCTGCCGAAGTCGCTCGCGTCGGCATACCCCCCCCGCCCAGGAGGGCCCCCAAAACGAGCCCAGATGGCTCCAAGAGGCCCCACAAATGGTCCAAAAAGGCCCAAGATCGCTCAAAATCGCTCCAATGCGCCCAACTTGGCTTCACGATGGCCCAACAGGCGTCCAGGACGCCCCAAGAGGCCTCTAAGAAGCCTCCCGGGAAGGCCCCAACAAACAGCAGTCATTGATTTACCGACATTGATTGCAAAATTTTGACGTTCTGGCCTGTTCCGCTTTCCGACGCTCCAGGATGAACCCCAAAGGCCCCCAAAACGGCCCAACGTCGGCCGCGCGCGCGTGTCGAAATCGTGCCCAACCATCATCGCCGACGCCATGACACCGTTATCGTCGTCGGAGTGATCAGCGTCGGCGCCAGCATCGCTACGATCATCATCGTGCCTGCCGTTGCCGACGTCGCCATGACACCGCGCCTGGTGCCCGCGCGTCAGCGCGGCCTGCGAGAAGCGCTGGGCAGTCCCCAGCGGTCAGCGCCCTCGCGGCCGCGTCGGTCGCGCCACACTGCATCGCGGCAGCGCCGGTCGCGCCAAACTGGCCGGCCGCTCGGCGCGCACCAGGGCGGCCGCAGCGACGCGCCAGCCAACGCCAAACAGGCATCGCAGTCGCCGCCGCATGGGTTTTGCAAACCAAGTTGCAGGTGGGTGGGTGGGACGATTGCGCGAGCAGTAGGGCTGACAGCTTCGAATTCGGCAGGGTGAACTGCCCCGCGTAGAATCTCCATTCTAAAGACTCTACCCCCCGGGACTATCACCTCCCGCTTTCGCATTGCAACTTACAGACGATTCCACCCCATCGTTCACCCGAAATATGAATTCGCACCGTCCCAGGGAAACCGGTACCGCCCCCCCACGTCATCCCAGGCAGAAAATTTCATGCGCGCGCACTCGTTTATCAAGAATCAGCACTTTCCAAAACAAGACAAAACATCGCAACAAATAATACTGGACGAAATGCACGCGCGCGCGGCGTCGGGCGCGCATGCCAGAATCCTTCCAAAAAAAAATGAATTCGCAGCGATGTCAAAGACCGAACGTCCAACAACCGCATGAAAAACATGTAGTTTCGCAACACGGATTTTTAAAAACTGCTCGCGACCGTGCGAACGAAGAGGAAACCATTACTTTCTCGAGATTTACAAAAACATGCGACCAAACAGGCGTCGCACGCGCGCATGTCGAAATCGTTCGAACGCCACTTACGCGCGCGCCGTCGCGATAATCATTTTTTGCAAAAGCCGGGGCGAAGTGCACGCGCGCGCGTCGTCGCGCGCGCATGCCGAAATCCGTCGAAAAAACCATCTGAGAGAGCGCGCCCGCAGGGCCCGAGCAAAGGGGAGGGGGGGCTAGGCTTAAGCTACCCCCCCCCCTCCCTTGAGCCGCCCTTGTTGGAAGCACCCCCCCCTCCCCCCCTTTTTTTTGGCAAGGGGGGGGGGCTTACAGCTACCCCCCCGTCCCCCCTTGGGTCCTCCCCGGAAGCTACCCCCCCCTCCCCCTTTCCAAAGGGGGCATGTGCTTAAGCTACCCCCCCCTCCCTTGGCCTTGCCCTGCTGGAAGCTACCCCCCCCCTCCCCCCCCTATCGTGCAAACGGGGGGGGTGCTTGGAAGCTACCCACCTCCCCGCCCCCTTTGGCCGCCGCCCCGGAAAGATACCCCCGCCCCCCCCTACCCCCCTTTCCAAAGGAGGGGGTGCTTAAGCTACCCCCCCCTCCCTTGCGCCGAAGCTCCCTCCCCCTCCCCTCCCCCCCCTTTGTGCCAAAGGGGGGGGGGGCTTGGAAGCCCCCCCCCCTTCCCCCCTTTGGCCGCCCAGCCCCCGGAGCCTCCGCCCTCCCTTTCGCCGACGATCCAAAATGAACAATCCACGATCGAGGATGGACGATCGACGATCAACGATCGACGATCGAAAATCCCAATCGAATCGCTTGCAATCGATTGCACTCCATTCCACTGCAATCCCCCTCCCCACCTCCCTCCGCTCCCTCCCCTCCCTCCACACCCTTCGTTCCATCTCCTCCCTCCCCTCCCTCTCCTCCCCTCCCTCCCTTCCGTCCTGTCCCTCCCCTGCAATCCAATCGATTGAATCGATTGCAATTCAACCAATTGCAATCCAATCGATTGCAATCCAATGGATTGCAATCGAATCGTTTGCAATCCAATGGATTGCAATCGATTGCAACGCAAATGTATCATTGAACTCGTTCTGTGCCAACGCCCGGGAACGAAAACTTACCCTGGCGACGTACCCAACCCCTGCGCAAACGCGGGGCGCAAATAGTTTAGGACACTTTATAAGGGGGGCGATGACGGAGCGAGGGTTACATATGTCTGCAGACGGAATTCGGGAGACTCGCAGGAAACTGGATTCAGGACAAGGACTAGATAAAGCTGATTAGTTGCAATCCCTGCGCAACCCTGGCCACTTCGAAAGCGGGGATCTCAGATCGCAGCTCCCCAGGAATGGCGAGGTCTAATTTGGGTCCGCGCGTGGCGTCACTGTGCTGGGCCCCCCAGCAGGCCTCGAAAGTGGCGACGGTTTCACAGATCGCAGCCCCCCAGGGATGGCGAGGTCTAATTTGGGTCCGCGCGTGGCGTCACTGTGCTGGGCCCCCCAGCAGGCCTCGAAAGTGGCGACAGTTTCACAGATCGCAGCCCCAGGGATGGCGAGGTCTCATTTGGGTCCGCCCGTGGCGTCACTGTGCTGGGCCCCCAGCAGGCCTCGAAAGTGGCGACAGTTTCACAGATCGCAGCCCCCCAGGGATGGCGAGGTCTAATTTGGTCCGCCCGTGGCGTCACTGTGCTGGGCCCCCCAGCAGGCCTCGAAAGTGGCGACAGTTTCACAGATCGCAGCCCCCCAGGGATGGCGAGGTCTAATTTGGGTCCGCGCGTGGCGTCACTGTGCTGGGCCCCCCAGCAGGCCTCGAAAGTGGCGACAGTTTCACAGATCGCAGCCCCCCAGGGATGGCGAGGTCTAATTTGAGTCCGCCGTGGCCCTCACTGTGCTGGGCCCCCCAGCAGGCCTCGAAAGTGGCGACAGTTTCACAGATCGCAGCCCCCCAGGGATGGCGAGGTCTAATTTGGGTCCGCCCGTGGCGTCACTGTGCTGGGCCCCCCAGCAGGCCTCGAAAGTGGCGACAGTTTCACAGATCGCAGCCCCCCAGGGATGGCGAGGTCTAATTTGAATCTGCCGTGGCCCCACTGTGCTGGGCCCCCCAGCAGGCCTCGAAAATGGCGACAGTTTCACAGATCGCAGCCCCCCAGGGATGGCGAGGTCTAATTTGAATCCGCCGTGGCGTCACTGTGCTGGGCCCCCCAGCAGGCCTCGAAAGTGGCGACAGTTTCACAGATCGCAGCCCCCCAGGGATGGCGAGGTCTAATTTGGGTCCGCCCGTGGCGTCACTGTGCTGGGCCCCCCAGCAAGCCTCGAAAGTGGCGACAGTTTCACAGATCGCAGCCCCCCGCAAGCAAAACAGGAGGAGGCAAGAGGGAGACGGGACGGGAAGGAGGAAGTGGAGACCACACTGCTCTATTCAAAACGAATACCCAACCAAGGAGGGTTGGGAAAAATACTATCCCCCGAAAGTTGCACGAAGTGTAATTCAGAAAACGCCAGCCCGTCGGGTTTGGTAGTGTTCGTGTAAGACGGGAGGAGGAGGCAGGAGGAGGAGGAGGAAGAGGGGAGGAGGCAGGAGGAGGAGGAGGAGGAGGAGGGAGGTAGGAGGAGGAGAGGGGGAGTCTGGGGGGGGGGGAGGGGAGGAGGAGGAGGAGGAGGATTATGTCTTCTTAGGAGGAGGAGGAGGAGGAGGAGGAGGGGAGGAGGAGGAGGTAGGAGGAGGAGGAGGGGGAAACGGAGGAGGAGGATCACGAGGAGGAGGAGGAAGAGGATGATGATGATGATGATGATGATGAGGAGGAGGAGGAGCAAGAGGAGGAGGGAAAAATGAAGGAGGAGGAGAAAACCGAGGAGGAGGAGGAGGAGGAACGGAACGGAAGGACCCGCGGGGGAGTACGATGATGATGATGATGATGATGATGATGATGATGATGATGATGATGATGATGATGATGATGATGATGATGACGATGACGATGACGATGACGATGATGACTATGAGGAGGATGAGGAGGACGAGGAAGAGGAGGAGGCAAAAGGAAGAAGAGGAGGAGAGAGAGGGGCGGGAATAAATGGAGGCGAAAGGGAGGGCGATGGCTCCGGGAGCTGGGCGGCCAAAGGGGGGAAGGGGGGGGGGCTTCAAGCCCCCCCCCCCTTTGCACCAAGGGAGGGAGGGGGGGGGAGGCTTCCAACGCCCCCCCCCCTTTCAAGGGGGGGTTTGGAAGCCCCCCCCCCCGCCTTTCTGGCCACGAAAAGGGAGGAGGGGGGGGGTAGCTTCCGAAGCCCCCCTCCCCCCTTTCAAAGGGGGGGGGTGGCTCACCCCGGCTCAATTAAAGGGAGGGAGGGGGGGGGGTAGCTTGGAAGCCCCCCCCCCTTTCCGAACCACGAAAAGGAGGGGATGGGGGGGGGGGCTTCCGAAGCCCCCCCCCCCTTTAGCAAGGAAGGGGGGAAGGGGGTAGCTTCAAGCTGGGGCCCCCCTTTTAGTCTATCGGGCCCCACGCGCGCGCTCTATCAAACCTTCGGTTTCGTAGCGATTGCAAGACCGAGTGTCCAAAAAACACACACACAAAAAACATATAGTTTCGCAGCGTCAATTGTCAAAGCGTGCATTCGCGCTCTTGCGAATTATTGTGAACCGCGTTTTGATGGAATTCTGCTAAACGGGCCCGTCGCACCGCATGCCGACTCATTCGCACGCCCTTGCGCGCGTGCTGGGGGGGCACGACCCGCGTCAAATAATACCATGCGGGCCACTCTCGCGCGTCGGCCGCGCGCGCATGTCGAACTCTTCCAAAACCTTCATCACCGACGCGAGAACGCCGTCATCGTCGCCGGCGTAATCAGCATCGGCGCCCGCACTGGCCGCGCCTTCCTCGTTGTCAACATCGTCACCAGCACCGCTACTATCATCATCGTGTTTAGCGTTGTCGACGTTGCCATGGTACCGCGCCCGCCCATGTCGCCGACTCGCAGTGAAGTGCCCGCTGGGACGTGCCCAGTGGTCACCGCCACCGCGGCCGCGCCGGTCGCGCCAACCTAGCTGGCCGCTGCGCGCGCGCGTGCTTGGGTTGGCGCGGCCGCAGAGATGCACTTGCCAACGCCAAACAGTCATCGCAATCGCCACCGCATGGGTTTTGCAAACAAAGTTGCGGGTGGGTAGGTGGGATGTTTGCAAGAGCGTGGGATGTGTCAACTCGCTTGTTAAAACCAATTTTACACTGCATAAGCTGCCCCATATAGATTGCAGCACGTACATTGCTAGAAACACAATGTTTGGGGCCCATGATGGCTACCAAATGGCCGCATCCACTTCGTAGCGTTGGCAACTTGCAGCAATCACGCACCCGTCTTGGCGGGCATGTTGTGTGACTCCAGTCGGGGGCCTCCGGGGGTAGCCCTCAGGAACACAACCGCTGGTGTGACCCCGTGCTGGCCCCGTGACCCAACGGGACTATGCGACCCTGTTTTGGCTATGACCACCACAACGATACATGGCCCGTGAAACGCGGAAATATATAGACGCCAGCATATTCTCATTGAGGGACGTCGCCCATGAGAAAACAACCGTCTGGTAATCCTCAATCGCGATAAAACACCATTCCTGGAATTTCAACGCCGCGGATCACCCTGACTGCTGCATCCTGACAATCCTGACTCGCGGCAGAAACATTACCTTGGGACTTCAACACGGAGAACCAACGTAACTGTTGTGTCGTTGTGCCGCGACAGTCCTGACACTCCTGAACCGTGCCAGAACACCATTCCTGGGACTTCAACCATGCGAACCTTTGAAACCAATGCCTACTTGAAAAACAAATGCACCCTGCGTCAAGTCACGAACCGTATATTGAAAAGGAGCCGCCCTGCATCATTGAAACTGTGGCAAAGTTTTGACACGAATATGCGCCGCGCAAAGCGAGAGTCACATTTTGAAAACACCTGCTCTTTATCCGTGAAGCTGTTGCACCTTTCGGGCTCAAGGATCCTAAACGGTGAGGAAGTCTGACCCATCCTACCGACACGTCTGGGGGCGCGACAAGGGGGATCGCTTACAAGGAAGAGGGTTGGAGGAAGACCGAGGAGGAGCAGGACCGAGGACAGAGAACGAGAAGAACTCAGGAGGAGGAGGAAGACGAGGAGGAGGAGGGAGGAGAAGAAAGAGAGAAAGGAGGAGGAGGAGGAGGAGGAGGAGGAAGAGGAGGAGGAGAAGGAGGCGGACCCACGAAAACGAGGAGAAACACCGAGGAGAACGATGAGGAGGAGGACGACGACGACCGAGGAGGAGGAGGAGGAGGAGGAGGAGGGCGAGGAGGAGGAGGAGGAGGAGGAGGGGGAGGAGGAGAAGGAAAACCGAAGAGGAGGATGAAGAGGAGGATCGATGGGGTGGAGAAGGAGGAGGCTGACCGAGGATGACGACGAGGAGGACCGAGGAGGAAGAGGTCCGAGGAGGATGAGGACCGCGGAAGCCGAGGATAATGAAGACCGAGGAGGAGGAGGAGGAGGAGGAGGAAAGGACAGTGAGGACCGATGGGGGCCGCAACTGGCGAGCCGTGGCGCGCGGGGGGAAGGGCCAGCGCGTGCCCGTCGCGCCGGAGGGTCGGGGGGGGGGAGGCGACTGTGCACGAGCGCCCGTCGACGGGGACGGCCGGGTCTCAGCCTACTGCCGGCCAGGCCTGCGGCCGACGACGACGACGACGACGACGGCGACGCCGACGACGACGGCGGCGACGGCGGCGGCGACGACGACGGCGGCGGCGGCGGCGGCGACGACGACGACCACCTCGACGGCCCTCTGCCCGCGCGGGGCGTGCGTGGCGCGGCGCGGCGGAACACTGCGCACGGCCGCGCCACGAGGAGGCTGGGACAGGGCTGGAACGAAGTAGTGCTAGGGCTCCCAACTTCGCGCTTCGCGCTCCGCGAAGCGCGAAGCGCGAATAACTTCGCGCCCTCGCGCCGCCCCCCCAAAGGGAGAAAAGGAGGACGAGGAGGAGGGGGAGAAGGAACGAGGACCGCGAAGCGCGAAGCGCGAATAACTTCGCGCCCTCATGGGAGCCCTTGGTAATGGCTTTCGTTTTGGTTTTGTCTTCGCGCTCCCTCGAAAAGCCTTCGCTGTGCCTCTGCTGCAAAACGAGGCCAGAACGGGCACGGCACACGACATCGCCAAAGCACCGTGTAGCTCGCGTCCAGGGCGCGAGTGGGTGATGAGGGCGATGAGAAGGATTCGATGCTTCCCTCTCCACCTCCCTCTCGCTCGGACTGCCATCCGGTCCACTCCCCGCCGCCCGCCCTCGCCCTTCCAGCTTCCCCCTTCCACCTTCGCCCAAGCCGTCCCCTCCCCCCCTCTTGAAGAGGGCGGATTAAGAAAGAGGGAAGGGAAGACTTCCCTTCCCTCTTTCTTTTCCCCCCGGGGTTCTCCCTCCCCGCCCTCACCTCCCAGCCGCTCCGCTGGTCCTTCTCCCTCTCCGTCCCTGACCTTTACCCCCGAGGCCCGCACCCTCTGCTCCCCCCCCATGCTCTCTGCTCCTACGCACTCTCCACTCTCTCTCTCTCTCAATCCTGTATCCCAGAGGGGCTTCCTGTTTTCCCTGGGCACCCTGGCGCAAGAACAAGAACACAGCCACGTCATCATCGCCATCACCACTACCATCATCATCATCATCATCATCATCATCATCATCATCATCATCATCATCATCATCATCATCATCATCATCATCATCATCATCATCATCAGCATCATCATCATCATCATCATCATCAGCAGCAGCATCATCATCATCATCAACATTACCATCATCATCACCATCATCATCAGCATCATCATCATTACCATCAGCATCATCATCAACGTCATCATGATCATCATAGTCATCTGTCATCTACCACCACGCCATCGTGATCATCCTTCTCGCACACACACGCACACACTCACTCACTTAATCACTCACGCAGTCCTGCGCTCATACGGGGGGAGTCTCAAGCGGGAGCCTGGTCTGTAAGCGCATGGTGAAGAAGTCCCGTGCGGGAGCGGCCCGAAGACCATGTTACGAATCCGAGCGGGTAAGTCGAAATCTACAAATGTATTACTACTTTTGGGCCGCCAAGGCTTGAATCAAGCGGTCGTCTCAAACGCGAATCCCCTCCATATGTGGCCCGCAGGTCATGTCACTAATCCGGGCGGGTCGAAACCTGTAACAGTCATCCCTTTCTAACTTCTGAGGCTGGAACCTTCAGATAGTCTCGGGCGGGGGCCTTGTCTGTGAATAAACTGCGAGAGTGTCACAGGCGGGAGCCCCCTCCCAATGCGACCTGCAAATCACGTTGAACACCCGAGCGGATCTTTGGAACAGCTTGACTCTTTAGGGATATGAGGCGGGGGCCTTGTCTGAGTGATTTGCGAGGAACTCACAAGCGGGAGCCTCCTCCTTATGAGGCCCGCAGGTCCTGTTACCAGTCCGAGCGCGTTTTTCTAAGCCTGCCACTGTCGTCACTGTTGGACCCCGTGAGGCTTGAATCTTCAGGAAGTCTCAAGCGGGTGCCCTGTAGTTAATGAATCGCGAGGGAATCTCAAGCGGGACCCCCCTCCTGACAGGGCCCGCAGATCCTGTTGCTGACCCGAGCGGGCCAATCGAAACCTATAGCAGTCGTCAATTTCCGTGTCTGTGAATGGATGGCGAGCGAATCACAGGCGGGAGTCCCCTCCCTAATGTGGCCCGCAAATCATGTTACTAATCCGAGCGGCTGGCTCGACACTTACAACTGTCGTCCATGGGCCCTTGAAGCTTGAATCTCCACGAAGTCTCAGACGGGGGCCTTGTCTGTTAGTAAATTGCGAGAAAGTGTCTGGCGTGAATCTCCTCCCTCTGTGGCTCGCACTCCACGTTACTCATCTGAACGAATTGTTCGAAAAATGAATCGTCAGCTTGGGCACCCGGGGCTTGAAACTTGAGGAATTCTTTCCAAGACGCCCTGGAGCCCCCCAAGAGGGCCCCTAGTCGGCCCAGAGAGGCCCCCAAGACAGCTTCCGACGGTGTCAGACGGGCCAGGAAAACCCTGAGACGGTCAAAGATGCCCCCGAGAAGCGCGCAAAGGCTCCCGATAGGCCCAAGGAGGCCCCCAAGATGCCTCCAAGAGGCTCCCGGGTGGCCCCAAGATGCCCCCTCCTCCTCTTCCTCCTCCTCGTCGTCCTCGTCGTCCTCGTCGTCCTCCTCCTCCTCCTCCTCCTCCTCCTCATCCTCCTCCTCCTCCTCCTCCTCCTCCTCCTCCCCCCTCTGCTACTGATCTTCCCCGCCATCCTCCCCCAAGTATTCACTGAAGGGTTTCCATAACGGTTGGGGGAACACATGGCCCGATAGCTTGGCAGAGCTCTTGCCACAACGCTCGGCCACAGGGGCGACTCCACAAGGCAGGGGGCGGCGGTGATTGGCCGTAGGCGTCTTCGATACAGTCAACCCGTATCATAAGCATGCGCGGTAAGGATGCAGGAGCCTTGGAGGCCCATGTGAACGTTTTTCGAACGAGGCTGGCCAGCGAAAGTCGCTAAGGCTGGGCCAAAGGGGCAAGGATGCAAGGGTACCCTCGGGAGGGTTGCCCATCCTTACTACGCGGGCTGACTGTGGTGGACATGCTCCTGGCCTTATGTTGCTCCCATCGTACTAACGGACCACATCCCAGAAGTAATTTCGAGCACCCGGCAAAGTGTCGAAAGAGTGTCGAAGCAGTGTCGAGCGAGTGTCTCCCAGGGCCCGAGCCCCCGAGTTTCGGCACCTTTTTCTGGTGCTCGAAACTCTTCCTGGTGCTCAAGGCTACAGAGTAGGCTGGAACAGCATACCCTGACCTTCCAGAGAGCTATTTTTCAGCACTACAAACCTAAACAACAACTGAACGAAACAGCCTAAAACCAAGACGTAGAATAGCTCTAGGATAGGTTTTTAGGTCGGTGCCATTTTTCAGCCCTCCTGGAAGGTCAGGGTCAAGGCTACAGAGTAGGTTGGAACAGCATGATGCTAGCCCCGAGCAGGGCCCTTCCTGGAACGCTCTGGCTGCCTCGCTGCCCGGCCCGTGCACGTGCCCGGGGGAGCCCCGCCTCGGGCGCTGGCAGAACTGGGTTTATAGTGAGACCTGGTTTAGTGCTATGTCGGGCGTGTCTGAAGGGGCCCTGGGACACACAAATAAATACACACAAATAAAAAGATCCCCCATATTTTCCAATATGTTCTGGTTTTTTTGTCTTCCCACCACTTCCCATATTTTCCTACATTTTCTGGGGAGTCGACGATTAATTGTGTCTGTGTGTTTTTTCCCCTCCTGAGTGTCCCCCTACAGGGGGATTTTCGATGAAAGCTGAAAAATACCCTCCAAATACCCCTAAACAGGCCAAAACATACTCAAAACATAGTCCTCAGACTATTTTTGGATTATTTTTTTTAAAATTATTTTGAGGGTATGTTTTATTGTTCGTCGAAAATCCCCCTGTAGGGGGACAGGCCCGACTTTAGTGATCGGGGGGAGGCCACCCCCGCCCCGCTCCGCTGACTGGAACTGCCGTCACCCGAACAGCACCAGCTGCGGCAGACCCGGCTTGGCGACTCTGGTCGCTTCCGGGGCCCTGGGGCCCCACTGCTGACCGGGTCCCCTGACCCGGGGTCCATGGCTAGCTCGGCCAGACGCAAGAGCGACCCTGGGTAAGAAGTGGCCTCTGGTGCGCAGCCTCTGGGGGCGCGAGGGAGCCACACCCGGGGGCACGGGCCGCTTCACGTCGCACCGCGCCCGGCGCGATCGGGGGGAGCCCGACGAGCCCGCGCCAAAGGTCACTCCGGCGAAGGGTCACTTAACGCGTACTCCAGATTTCGTAATAAAAGGGAGGGGGTCTGGACCCTCCAAGACAAGCCATTTCAGACCTCGCCCGTGGGAGAACCCTCCAAAACATCGTCCCCAGACCCCCCCAGGCCCTCCAAGAGAGCCTGGAAGAGACCCCCCCCGAAATGAGACCCCCGTCCCTTTATTACGAGAATGCTTGGTCTTAGAAGCTCTGCGTGGCGACGCCCCCGTCGCCACGCGTGCCCTCTGCGTGCCTGCGGGGGCGCCGCCACGTAGAAGTACTGGAGACCGAGCACTTGGGGCGTCGCTACGCACGCCCTCTGCGTCGCTGCGACCATTTGTTGAAACCCTAAAACCAATTAAATTCACTAGTAAAGTCATCGGATGCGCCCGACCGCCTGCAGGGCCCCGCGTCGGCGGCGCGGCGCGCGGCGCCGCCGCGCAGCGAGGCGCTGCGCGCGGCCGCCCCTGCCTGGCGGCCGCTCCGGCTTCTCTCCCCGCCTCCCCCTCGCTACCCCCTCCCCCCCCCCTCCCCCCCCCCCCCCCCCCCCCCCTGCCTCCAACCCCCTCCCTCCCTCCAACGCCCTCCCTGCCTCCCTCCCTCCCTCCTCTCCCTGCCCCCCTCCTCTCCTCCTCTCCCTTCCCCCCCCCTCTCCCTCCCCCCCTCCTCCCTCCCTCTCCCCCTCCCCCCCCTGCCTCCCCCTCTCCGTCCCCCTCCTTCTGGGCTTCTTGCGGGTGGGAGGAAGGTCAGGCCGCACAACTCCCAGCACTACCACTGCTGTTGCGACCGTCGACCCATCCCTACGTGGATCACTACCACAGTCGGCCCGTATCAGAAGCATGCGCGGTAAGGATGTAAGGGCCTTGGACGGCCATTGCGAAGCTTCTCGAGCGGGGCGCGGCAAACGAAAGTGGCGAAGGATGGACCGAGGAGGCAAGGATGCAAGGGTATCCTTGGGAAGGTTGCCCATCCTTACTATGCGGGTTGACTGCAAAGTCAAACCGCACAACTTCCAGTACTACCACTGCTGTTGCGACTGTCGACCCATCCCTGTGCGGATCGCTACTGCTCGCGGTCTTTTACAGCCCACCGTTGCTGTTGCTGCGGCTGACACAGCTGCTCCGTCTGTGACTGTGACTGCGATGGCGGCTCTGGGAATAATACACATTTTGGCCCTGTGCAGAGAATCGCAAGATGACTCCATAGCGTCCATGCCCCAAAGCGCCCAGTATGAAATTTGAAACGCAGCACATGGCCGTCTAAATTGGCCAAGGTTGCCCCCAATACTGCTTCGAAATGATAGAAGACATCTACAAACCCAACTGCCGCAATGTTTGTTTGCCTGTCGCATGCTTTGCTTCCAGAAGGCTTCATGACGACCCAACATGCCCCAAGATGTCCCCAGGGTGGCCCCCAGAAGTCAGAGCATGCCCCAAACTCACGCAAAATGGCCCAACCAGTCCCAAAGAGAGCCCCTAGGAATGCTCACGCACGTTCGCAATCCGACGGCCCCGAGTCACGAATCCATCAGTGGGGGCGGGCGGCGGAAGAGGGCAGAGCATTGCGTACCATACTATTCTTGCTGCCGCTCTGGCAGGCGCACGACTGAGAACAGCGTGCCATCATACGGCGTACGTACGTGGTTGATATGTTTGTCGTCGCTGTCCTTCTTACTGCTACTGTCGGGGATGAACCCCCTTTAGTAAAACGTGGTTTAGTGAAAACGACCTCGGGCCCAAACCTGACAGGCGCAAGCCTGGAAAATAACGGCCGCGGCGCCCTCTCGAGAGCCGAAAACGGACAGTTCACTAATCGACGTGTCAGGGTGAGAGGTCTGTCCACCCCCGATATTTGACCCAGTGTCTTACCATGGCTCCGGTAATGGTTCCAGTCGCTCTGCAGACCGCGTCTGCGTGCTTTCGGCTTGGGCGAAAAAACGCGTTCCTGCGCTCTTCAGAACGCAGCCACACACCACCAACATCACTGGCCTTAGGTCGGGCCTGTCCCCCTACAGAGGGATTTAGGGCGAAAAATCTGCAATTTTCAAAAAAGAAAAAACCAAATGGCAACACAAACAATGCTCCAAAAAATCGTCCCCAGACTATTGTTTGACCATTTTTGGATAGGGTCCCCCTGTAGAGGGACAGGCCCGACTTAACACGCCATCCTGCCCCTCAGGACGGAGGGCAACTGAAATGACATCATCACACGATCGGGAATACGTCAGACTTCAATGCAGACAGTGTGCGAATAGCCGGTCTCGCGTCTTGAACCACAATCAACCGAACACTCCGACCTTTTTTCAAGAGCCTCGAAACGCTTCGTTGCTTTGAACTCCACCAAGCATATCCTTTGGCCACCGACGAACCCTGGTGTTGACAACCGTGCCGCCCCCAGCTCGACACTCAAAACCTTAAACAGCGAACCCACAGACACAGAGATGAAAGAGGGTGCGTTCGTCTTCCTCCTCGGCGCCTTCATCTGCAGAACGGGAATCGGTAAGCTCCCATGGCCACGTGCAGATATAAACGTCTCCCGAGGAATCGACCATCAGAGCTCAGACCAAGAGGGTGGCCGCTAGAGAGCTCCGATGAACCCGCCCTCGCCTGAATGAGTTGCCCGATCTGAACACCTCGGCACCTCCAGCGTTCTATGTAGTCTTCAGTCGGGCCTGTCCCCTTACAGGGGGATTATCAACGACAAAATAAAACTACTTACAACAACATACCCCCAAAATGCAAACAAATAATCAAAAAATAGTCGCCAGACTATTTTTTTGCTATTTTTGACTAGTCCTCCTGTAGAGGGGCAGGCCCGACTTAAATGTAGTCTTCTGGCAAGACTTTGGGGGGACTCAACCGCCTGAAGAGTTCTTGGCACCTCAACGGCAAGCGAGGCAGGGCAGCCACTGAGAGAGAGAGAGAGAGGCCACGCCAATGCCCTCACTGTCCCTGGATGGCCCACACGGCTGGGGCCGAGGTGAAGGGGCATGATCCCCTCACAAGGAGAAGAACCCCAAGATGAAGGGAGGCGGAGTGGGACTAGCCGCAGATACCAGTCCCACCTCGACCTTCAGCATCGCCCAAAGACTTACACTATGTTGCCCCCGCCGTACGTAAGGACCACATCCCAGAAAGAACTTCGAGCGCCCAGAAAAGTGTCCAACCAGTGTCGAGACAGTGTCGGACGGGTGTCTCCCAGGGCCCGACAGGTGGAAACCACTGAGTTTCGGCATCTCTGGGGGGTGCTCGAAATTCTCTCTCGTGATCCCCGCACCGCACACTGCGGGCAAGACTTGTGCCCATCCCCACTGCAGCTTGGAGTCTCGGCCCCCCCTCCCAAGAGAAACCCTAGGCGCACTGAAGATGGATACCAGTCCAGCCCCTGGGGGCTAGATTAGGGGAACAAAAAGTGACATAAACATAAAAACTCGGAGGTCCGCGCGGATTTCTCGGATTGGCGCTGGACCCCCCCTCCCTGGCGCGCGGAGCGCGCCAGGGGCGGCGCCGGAGGCACCGCCGGGGGGCCCCAGCGCCGATCCGAGAAATCCGCGCGGACCTCCGAGTTTTCATGTTTATGTCACTTGTTGCTCCCCTATAGATGTTTACCCATATCCAGAGCGCCTCGGCCTTGGGGTGCCCCTTCGAAGAAAGTCCAAGGCGCATTGGATACGGATGCAAATCCTGCCCCCGCGCACGACAGGCCGAGGAGAGCCCGTCCTCCCCGCCGCGGCTGCACACAGGCGTGCCCACGGCATCTCCACCGGCCTCGGGCAAGCGCCGCCTGCCCTGCTCGGCACGGCGGCGCCGCAGGGCCGGGCGAAGACGCGCGAGGCGCGCGCGAAGCTGCGTGGGGCAGGGACACACACAAATCAATTGACATCTTCCCAGATCTCCTGGGCTTTCGTCTTTACCCCCCCCCCCACACACTTCCAGATGTTCCCATGTTTTCCAGGGAGTCGACGGTTCCTTGTTGGGGACAGGATCAGGAGACAGTGCAGGGGCCCAGGGTCTTTTTTGATCCGCGGGTCGGGAGCGCACCTCTTCCGGTCGAAGCTAAGCGGGCCGCGCACAGCTTGAATTAAAGAGAGGGGGGGTGCCCAGGGACACACAAATCAACAGACACGGGCCAAAGGATTCCCCTCCTAGTTTCCTAGATCTCCGGGGCTGTCGTCTTCCCCCCGCCCACTTCCCGGATGTTCCCAAGTCTTCCAAGGAGTCGACGGTTCCTTGTTAGGGAACCGAACTCTATACACCGAAGCTTTTTCCGGCTCCGCACCGAAACTCGCACAGGAACGCGGATCCTGGTGTATACGGGCCCCTGGTGGATACATGTGTCGTTGTCCCCCTGGGAACACGGGGGAAAAGTATACACCACACCACCCCGACGTCGTCCCCGACCGTGAAAAACTTCTGGGATTGCAAAAACGGCCCGCCACTGGCAATGTATATATGTTCCAGTTTCCGACCTGAGTCCGTGCGTCTCTTCCCCTCCCGAGGCGAGGCGAGCCAAGCGCACCACTGCACCAGACGTTCCCGGGCCCGCCCTGGTCCCAGCCTTGGGGCTTCCGGCCACTGGGAGAAGGCGCACAGCCTCCTGGGGACCTGGGCTTAATTAAGTCGGGCGTGTCCCCCTACAGGGGGATTCTCGAAACAAATAAATAGATAAAACATACCCCCAGACTACCCCCAAAATGCTCAAATATAGTCGAAAAAGAGTCCCAGGCCATTTTCTACTGTTTTTGAACATTCCCCCCGCAGCGGGACAGGCCCGACTCCAGCACCGTGTCCTGGGAGACCTGGGCAAAAGGGGACGAGCCCGGCAGGCTTCGCACGGGGCTCCCAGCTTCCGCGCTCTTCGCGCCCCGCACGAGGCGCGAAAGTGCGAGCAGCTCTTCGCGCTCTCGCGCCGCCTCCCGGGGGAGAGAGGGGGGAGGACGAGGAGGACTCGCAGCCGAGCCGCGAAGCGCGAAGCGCGCACAACTTCGCGCCCTCGAGGGCGCGAAGTGATGCGAGGGCACGGAAACTTCGCGCCCTCGAGGGCGCCCGGGAGAGAGGGGGGGAGGACGCGCAGGAATCGGAGCCGAGCCGCGCAGCGCGGAGCGCGCACGACTTCGCGCCCTCGAGGGCGCCCTTGGCTCGGTGTCGGTTCACGCCTGGGCGTGCACAGAAAAAGATTGTGATCAGGGAGGACGCTGCAGCGGAGCTCAGGAGGCTGGCCTTCAGCCGCTGGCTCCGCGCCTGACCACGCGCGTCGGCTGCGTCTCCAAGTCTCCTCGTGGTCGGGCACGGCTGGTGGGAGGTCGGACCCAAAGTGACGAGACGCTCAGAGGCAGGTGAAGGAAACGAGCCACTGGCACTCAACGGTCGTGCGATGGGCAAACCGCCAATGCGCGCGGATCGACAAAGCACAGGCCAACGCACCTCCCCGACGACAAGTCATGATCTTGCGAAGACGGCCGTCTGAGGCGCTCGGCCGTTCTGAGATTTGGAGCCTCGGTGCCAGGCATCTGCGCCGTACGATCCAGGAATAGATGGAAGATGACGACGACGACAATCGTGTTGGCAAATAGGGTTGGTGGGGCGGATGAAGAGGCGGAGCAGAAAGACTAGGGGAAGGAGGAGGAGGATGAGAAGCGGGTCAAGGAGGCGGAGGAGAAGGATGCGGAGCCGGAGGAGAAGGAGGCGGATGAGGAGGAGAGAAGAATGAGGACAACGATGAATAGGGCGATAAGGGAGGGTGGGGGTGAGGGAAACATTGACGATGAGAATGTGGATGGAGAGGAGGAGGGGCAAGAGGAAAGGGAGGAAGAGGGGGCCAGAATGACGAGGATAGGGGGGATGGGGCGGCGCATGATGACAAGGACGAGGATAAGGGGGAGAGGACGAGGATGGAGCATAGAGGAGGGGGACTGGAGGGGTCGGTGGGTGGAAAATTGGAGGGGATGGATAGGTGCGGCGACACGTGTAGCCCGGCGACCTGGCGCTTCCCCGCGGCGCCCACGAGAGGGATCGACGAGGCTCGATCGTGTTGTAGACCCCGGCGAGGGCGTGTGCTGTGGCCGCCCCGAGGAAGGATAGAGGAGGGGCAACCGGAAGGGGTGTGTAGTGCAGGAGAGGCAGGATAGAACGAGGAGGGGTGGCGCAAGAAGAACGGAGGGGAGGTGACGGGAAGGGGGCGAGAGGAGAATAGGATAGGGGGGGAATGAGGTTTGGAGGAGGGGAGTGTTGGGGAGTGGAAGGGAGGGGGGGGACCCACGGGAGGGAAGGGGCCCCTCCATCGGTTCCCAGTTGGCAGCTATTGCTAGAGCCCAGCAGCAGTAGCAGCATAACACGTACTGGCGTGAGACATGCTTGCCCCCGTCCCCTAGCCCCTTCCTGTGTGACTAGATTCTGCTGGTTTGGAGTGGGCGGGTGGGGAAGCTGGGAGGGGGTGGGAGCGGGGGTGTCAAAACACGACCGGGCGTCCAAGACGCCCCAAAAGGGCTTCTGCGCGAACGCTCTTCAAACATGAATCCTCTGCGTCTTGGGTCTGGAACTACCCGTTCGGAACACAATACGCGCTGTCTGTCCCTGGTGGAGACGAGTGCGGAATGTCGCGACCAGCTCTGCGAACATGATGGAAACAAACAAACTGATTAGTCCACTCGTGAAACTGGCACGGCCGCCTAAATCCTACGAAATAGACGCATGTGCCCTCACTTGCTGCGCGAACGGTCGAAACCAACTACCCTGCGCACTGTGTGTATCCCTTTCCCTCCTCATCCCTTGTTTCCTTCCACCTCCTCTTCCGTGCAGCCTCGCACTGGTGTTTCGTAAACAATTGCACTGCCGCATCTGGGTTAAGCCTTGATGGGAGCCTCTGTGGACCTACGCGGACCTATCATAAACGTGATTTCGACCAGATTTCCGACCACCCCGCTTCACTTCTCCGTCCGCCAAATCTAACCTCGATTTCGCTCGTCCCGATGTCAACCACATACGGACGAGACCTCCCAAACCGCAGGGCATCGAGGGCCCTCTGAGACTGCCATGAAGGACCACGCGACCGCACAGGGCGCCGCACACGCCGCGAGAGGGAACCCGGGCCCTCTGAAGCGACAAGGTGGAACGGGCCAGCCTCACGGCGATGGGCCTCCACCATCGGTGCTGGTGTCCGCCTTGGCCCGCGCCGGCCTGTGGATCTCCCGCAGCGGCGGGATGTCACCCCAAGCTCCGTTCATGATGTCCGGCGCTGGAAGCTGAGGAACGACGGGTGGCACGCTCCTCGGTTCAGAAGCACGCCATATGTTTAGCATCACCCCGAGCGCTTGAACTCTCGTTCCACTCACATTGAGATCCCAACGCCCAACATGCATTAGTATTAACATCGCTGCTCGGCTGCCAAAAGAAACACATGCGCCCACACACTTTGGGCATCGCTGCCGCGCGCGCAGCAGCTTGGCAGAGTCCGACACTAATCGAGCAAAGACACGCGGGTCGGCCCAGCTCACGCAGCAAGGATGTTCCGGGTCCACCCATAAGGGGCATCGCGTACGCCACGCAAATATGCATACAAAAACCCTCCGACGAATTCTGCATGTAAGGTGGCGGTGTGTAAAGCCGCTGGCCCGCAATAGAAATCTACACACCGCCGCCCTCCCCGGAGGCCCGAGAGCAGTACATCGGAAGGCGCCTGTGTGTGTTATTTTGTGGCGGATGGCGGCACGACTCGCGGGAAAACAACCGCGAGGGGGGACAGGGCGGGATCGACGGGGGGGGGGGGGAAGCGCGACCAGTGTGGCACGAATCAGTC
>CAUYUJ010021822.1:17500-82500 GCA_963575745.1 Prorocentrum cordatum | reverse complement strand
TACTACTACTACTATTACTACTACTACTACCACTACTACTACTACTACTACTACTACTACTACGACTACTACACTGCGACGAGTATTTTACAAGTACAACTATGATTGTTACCGCGACGACTGCATCGACGACCAAAACGACAGCTACTACGATTACTACTACTACTACTACTACTACTAATATTACTACTACTACTATTACTACAACAACTACTACTACTACTACTACTACTACCACTACCACTACCACTACTACTACTACTACTACTACTACTACTACTACTACTACTACTACTAGTGCTACGACGCCTACTACTAGTAGTACGACTACGACTACGACTACTACTACTACTACTACTACTACTACTACTACTACTACTACTACTATTGCTAGTGGTAGTAGTACTACTACAACAACAACAACTACTACTTCTACTACTACGACTACCACTACTACTACTACTACTACTACTACTACTACTACTACCACCACCAGAAATACCACAAGTAGTAACTAGTCGAAGGCGTACGGATTCCCTACGGCTCCCTGAGGATTCTTTGTCGGAAGATTCCCTGGGGATTCTTAAATGAGCCCAGAGGATTTCGAAGGATTCCCAAAAAGAGATACCGAAGGATTCCGAAAGAACTCCTGAGGATACCAGAGGATCCCCCAAAAGGATTTCCCTACAAGAAAATCCAAAAGGACCCCACCGGGTTTCCAAAGGATTCCGAATGAATTCCCGAAGGTTTGCCAGGGATCCCAAAGGATTCCCTAAGGGTTCTTGGAAATCTCCTGAGGATTCCTTTGCTTTCTAAGGATTTCTCGAAGGATTCCTAAGGAATCCCTAGGCGTCCCTGCCTGAGGATTCCGAAGGGTCCCATGAGGAATCCTGAGGATTCCCTGAGGCGTCCTGAGGATTCGGTGTGGTTTCTTTTCTGGATTCCCCAAGGGTCCCTAGGGATTCTTGAGAATCCCCGAAGGATTCCTGATGATTCCCTGGGCCATCCGAAAGATTCTCTGAGGATGCCAAAAGATCCCCGATGGATCCCGCAAGATCCCCGAAGGATTCCAACGGATTACCGAACGATTCCTAAAGCGCCTCCAATGATCCCAGATGGTCTCCCCAAAGCCTCCGAAGGGTTCCCGAAAGATGCTCCATGATTCCTGACAGATTCTCGAAGATCCTTTTGGGATTCGTAGAAATTCCTTGCGGATTCCTGGGGGTCCCCAAAGATTCCAAAAGAGCTCCTGACGATTCCTAGACGTTCCTGACGATTCCTAGACGTTCCTGGCGGATTCCTCCGGATTTCCGATCGATCCTTCAGGATTCACTTGGGATTCCTGAAGAATTCCTTGGCGACGGCTGCACGACCCCCCCGAAGCAACCAGCAGCTCGGGGGGGCTCCACGCCCGGCCCTAACCAAGAACAGCACTAATCATTTTAAGACTGCTCGTTCTGATCTGCTCGCGTGTCACTCAACACGCATATCCCAAACCCTCGATGCCTGCCATCTTCGTCTTAGATCGTACCCCCAGAAGGGGTACATCTTTCTTACATGCAACGTGAATTTCGTGCAGCACGAGGGGGGCTAGGAGCAGAAACCACGCGGCAAAAACAGACGGGCAAATCGGGCGGGTAGATCCTACTGGACGGGCCGGAAAGGCAGGCCCAGGAGGCCAGATCGAGCAGGCGGGTGGCTGAAGCGTGCGTCCTGCATGAACCGCAAGGAAGTCTCAAGCGACAGCGCAATTCCCCAAACAAATCCTGAGAAATCCACAGCGCGAGCGTGATTCCAGACTACCGAGGGCGCGACGTCTGAATAAGTTGCGAGGGGGTCCCACGCGAGAGCGCGATTTGGGGTAAAACCCTGAAGAAGTATTCTGCGGGAGCCGTTGTTGTTACTGTAATAATCCGAGAGCCCACAATCAAATAATGAGACCCAGAACGTTCCCTGATAAAAAGCAAGGTAGAGCCCCGGGAAGGGCACTTCAATGGAAAACACAATGTGCCCCGGAGGGGGGAATGAACATCAATTATTCTTCAGTCGCGAAAGTTCAACGACAACAACAACAGCAACAACAGCGACAACAGCAGCAACAACAACTGCAACAACAACGACAACAATGACAGCAACAACAGCAACAACAACAACAACAGCAGCAGCAACAACAAAAACAACAACACTCGCGAGGGGGCAGCCACGTGGGCAAGGGCGCGGCGAGGGAAAGAGAGAAAACACACATACGCTATCTGGGGTCCTCCGGCAAATCTTCACGATCTGGTTCTGCACGTGTTCCCGCCTCTTCTTCAAGGTCCCCAACTCCTGCAGGCGGCACCCGCAAGCGATGTTATCCCGGCTGCCCCCCGCGCACCGTCCCTCGTCGTCTTCTGTCCCTCGTCGTCTTTTTCATCCTCGTCGTCGTCGTCCTCCTCATCCTCCTCTGCTACTCTATCCCCCCTCATCTCGTCACTGCCGTCGTCGACGTTGTCATCGTCGTCCTCTTCTTTTTATTATTAATATTATTATAATTCTTCTTATTACAAGTGGCACGTGTGTGCCCAGGCTCATACAAAAAACTGAAGGGGCGTTTGAAGCAGGAGTGAAATGCAACATCGAAGTCGCACTCGAGCGCAAGTGGGGTTGCCACACATTGCGATGTGTGTACCAGGACCCCCCAGGAAGCCTCAGGAGGCCCGACTTGGATACCAGAAGAGGCTCCAGGAGGCCCCGGGATTGTGAGTGTTGTGCGTGTGTGTGTGCGTGTGTGTGTGTGTGTGTGTGTGTGTGTGTGTGTGATGTATGCTTTGTGTGGTGCGTGCTTTTTGTGTGTTGTAGGTGTGTGTGTGTGTGTGTGTGTGTGTGTGTGTGTGTTATGTTTGTCTAGCGTGTGATGTGTTGGGCGTGATTTGTGTCTCTGTGTGCATGTAGTTCTGAAGCCCCAGGAGGCCCCAGGCGGCCTCAGGAGGCCCCAGGAGACCCCAGGAGGCTTCAGGAGGCCCCAAGAGGCTCCAGGAGGCCGCAGGAGGCCCCAGGAGGTTTCAGGAGACCCCGAGGAGGCTCCGAGGCGGGGTCTGGGGTGCCAGAAGGTTCAGAAAGCCCCAGGAGGCCCCAGGAGGTTCCAGGAGGCCCCCAGGAGGCTCCGAGGCGGGGTCTGGGGCTCGATTTTTGGAAAGATGTTTCAAGCGAAACCGCCATTCCCTGAGAATCGGGGTCACAAATATTGAAAGCACCATGTGTTTTTGAAGGTTTTATGTTAAAATGTTGAAATTCCTATGTGTTTTTGGACCCTGACGTCACGATCTGCGTGAGGGGTGCCACCGATTTTCAGAATTTCGAGGATGTCCCGAGCGAAACGCCCAGACAAATCGCGAACGCGTGCGCATTAATCGCCTCTGAGCTCTACTCCCTCGGAGAGGTGCGTATGAGAATTCCTCCTCTACCTCCTCCTCCCACTCCTCCTTCGCCTTCTCATCATTATTATCATCATTATCTTTCTCCTGCTCCTCCTCCTGCCACCTCCTTCTACTCTTCCTTCTCATCCTCCTCCTACTCCGCCTCCTCCTCCTCCCGATATTCACCTACTTTTGTAGTTCCTCTCCCCTCTCTACTCTTCTTCCTATTCGCCCGCGCCTGGCCCACTCCGACTGCGACAACCCCTCGGATTCCAGAGCTCTTGGACCCATAGGGTTTTCGCTGAAACCAACAATTCTCCAATGGAGGACGAGGGGGCGTGCGTGTAAGGGAAGGGGTTGCTCGGAGATAAGGGGCGAGGAATGAGATGGACTGTGGTGACGGGGATGGGGCACACGGGCACTGGAAAGGGGAGGGGATGAGGGGAGGGGATGAGCGGAGGAAGGGTGGGCGTGAGAGGGGGTGGCGGACGAGGGGGAGGGAGGCAGTGGTGGGAGGGGAGTACAACGACGCGGGCGGGAGAACGGCGGGTTGTGGGCTGGGTGGCCAGGACCAGGCGGAGAAGGAGCGAGCGAGCGAGCCATTGAGCGAGCCAAGGGCACGCACCACCGGGCGACTCCGCGGTACCAGACCCACAAAGTCTCAGCGGGGTAGGAGCAAATCCCCACCGACTACTGGGGTCCCCCCAAGCGCTCCGTGTGAAACTTCGCTCCAAGCCAGACGTGCCCGTCACGACACATCAGGCAGAGACGCGACGCTATGTCTGCTTGACTCTCCTCCCCCGCGCGCTGCCTTGCCCGGGGACTGTTTACCCGCCCGGCAGGTCCTCGCTCTCTCCCTTTATGGCCCATTCAACGGCGCCCTGGATCGCGATCGCCAGGCAGTAGAAGGTGCACCAGCCCGCCACCTTTTGGGATGAAGAGATCGTGCAAACGAATACTGGACCCCTCCATTCATTTGTGACAATCCCCTCGCCCAGGACTGCCCACCTGCACCCACCAACGGCAAGTCGATCTGCGCCCCCTTGCACAGTCGGGATGCCGACCGCGTCCAACCCCGATCAGGGGAGAAGGACACTCGCCCTTGGGGGGTGCGGGATCCGCTGGCCCCCCTGGGGGATCGTGCGAAACGGACTGCAGACCTTCAGTCAGCATGCTGCTTGACATCTGCAGCGAGCTGCACAGAAGCTCACTCTGCCACGGCCGACGGCAAATCTGGCATCAGCAGGGGCTGCGCGACAGCGCCTCCGTCGGCCCCAAAGCCGAGTGCCCTGGCGCCCGTGGCCTAGAATTAAGTCGGGCCTGTCCCCCTACAGGGGGATTTTCGACGAAAAATAAAAATTATCCCAGTGCGACCCTACCTAGGAGTTGGAACCCCTAGGAAAGCAGCATTAGTAGTAACAGTAACGCTAAGCTAAAGCTAAGCTAAAGCTAAGCTAAAGCTAAGCTAAAGCTAAGCTAAAGATAAGCTAAAGCTAAATCTAAGCTAAATCTAAGCTAAAGCTAAGCCACAGCTAAGCTAAAGCTAAGCTAAAGCTAAGCTAAAGCTAAGCCACAGCTAAGCTAAAGTTAAGCTAAAGCTAAGCTAAAGCTGATCTAAATATAAGCTAAAGCTAAGCTAAAGCTAAGCTAAAGCTGAGCAACAGCTAAGCTAAAGCTAAGCTACAGCTAAGCTAAAGCTAAGCTAACGCTAAGCTAAAGCTAAGCTAAAGCTAAGCTACAGCTAAGCTAAAGCTAAAGCTAAGCTACAGCTAAGCTCAAGCTAAAGCTCCCAGGGGACTGGGGGGAACCGCTCCCAGGGGACTGGGGGAACCGCCCGGGGCGCTTTGCACTGCCCGGTCCCTTTAAGCTAAGAGAGTAAGAACCCTTCTAGGCAGAGCCTAGGTAGGGAAATACCCTCAAAATAATCAAACCATAGTCCAAAAATAATATTGGGACTATTTTTGGGGTAGTTGTTTGACCTTTTTGGGGTACTTTCTGGGGTATCTTTTATTCTTCGTCGAAAATCCCCCCTGTACGGGGACGTCGAGGGCCTCGGCGCCCCGCGCCGGCGCCCCGAAGCCGAGCGCCGGCCGCGCGCCCGAGGGGCTGCGCGGAGAGCCGCGCCACGGCCTCGCGGCGAGCGCCCGGCCCGTGGGGGCCCCCCTCCGGAAAAGCCTCCGCGAGGCCAGCCTCTCGAGAAGCCCCGGGGGGCCTCCCCCGGACGCCCCAGCTCGCCATCGCTCGGACGTCCATTCCCTGTGCGTTTTTCGGTTTCGTGCGTGGCTTGTTCGCCAAATGATCAAGGATGATCCTCGATGCACACGCCGAGCGATGCCGAGCTGCCAGAGGGCTCCGCGGGAGCCCATGGAGGCCACCCGGAGGGCCCCCTCCCAATCGCTTTGGACACGCACTGCACACTTTTCTCCCGCTCCGAGCAGGGCGGCCTGAGCGCGGCAGCGTGGAAAACAGCACAGGGACGTTCGCTCTCACGGCCTTCCTGAATGCCCAATTGGCTCACACATCTTCCACACAACAGGGGGCGCTGGCGATGCTGCGCTGGCAGTGCGCCGTGGGCACGATCGCATCGCAAGCCTCCCCATACGGCAAGAGGCCAACGTTTCGTGCAGTTCTCCCGCACTTGGAACCTTGGCCTGGTTGTGCGAATCTTTGAAAAGGTCGCCGAATAAGACCACCAAGGTGCTCGAGGTCAGCGTCCCGATGAACCTGTACGGCAGCTGTCGCCGCCCCCTCCTCCCCCCGTGAGGCGGCGGGGAGAGAGAGGGAGAGGGAAGAGATGGGAAACGGGGAGGGTGACGAATCTCACGTTCTCGCCAGAGCCATCAGTGGCGCTGCGCGCCCATTTTCCACTGTTTCGCATGGCGTGCGGCTCGTGCATCCTCGATGCCTGGTGCCACGTCGTGGGATGCTCGCAGTGAGGCGGCTTTAGGCAAGGGCTGGGCTTTGGAACTGTCAGATGTCTAACGGACGGCCTTCGGACTGGACGACCTGCCCGTCCTCCTCCTCTTCCTCCTCCTCCTCCTTCTCCTTCCCTCCCGCCTTCTCCTCTTCACCTCCCTCCAATCCTTCCCCTTGCCCCTCGCTCTCCCCCTCCCTCTTCTTGCTGCCGCTGCGGCGATGGCTCAGGAAGCGAAGCGCGGACACGCACAGCGCGACGGATCGCCGAGGACGTCGCCCACTCGAGACAGGGGGCCGCCTGCCCAGCAGCGGCCGCTGCCGGTTTTGGACATCGCGTGTTCTTGGGCGTCGTCCCCATTCTGTCCGTACCCATTTCGGGCGTGCCCATGTAAGAGGGAACGCGTTCCACGGGCGCTCGCCTTGGGAACATTCGACGGCGCGCTTGCACCAGGGGGGGCGGGGGGGACCCCCGCCCCGAACGTCCGGCGCCGTCGAACAGAACCAGAGGGACTCCCCTCTCCCCCCACCCCCCCCCCTTCCCCGACCCTCCCCCCCAGTTCGACCCCCCCCCACCCCCCCCAGCCCACAGGGGAGGAGGAGGGGGAATGAGGAGGGAGGAGAAAGGGAAAGATGGAGGGGGAGGAGAGGAGGAGGAGAGAGGAGGAGGAAGGAGAAGGAGATAGGAGGAAGGGAGGGGGAGGGAGGAGAAAGACAGGAGGAATAAGGAGGAGGAGGAGGAGGAGGAGAGGAGGAGGAGGAGGAGGAGGGAGAGGGAGGGAAAGGAGCGGAGGGGAGGAAGAGGAGGAGGAGGAGGAGGAGGAGGAGGAGGAGGAAATTGACGCGACGAATTGGCGCCTCGCGCGAGGATGTACGGCCAGCCTCCCGTTTTGACCCGGGGACCCGGGCGGTCGCGCCTCCTTCAGGAGCCGCGCGCCCCGGAGACGACCGCTGGCCGCTGCCCGCTGGGATCACACGCAGGTGCGCGGAAGACGATTCTGGGCCAACGTCTCACCAACGCCACCATACGTAGGACGGGGGCGAAATCAGGATGGGGAGGACCTCCTTCTCATCCTCCTTCTCCCCCCTCCTCCTCTTTTTTTCCTCCCCTCCTCCTCCTCCTCCTCCTCCTCCTCTACTGCTCCTTACTGCTCCTCCTCCCCCTTCCTCCTCCTCCTCCTTCCTCCTGCTCTCTCCTCCTCCTCCTCCTCCTCCTCCTCCTCCTCCTCCTCCTCCTCCTCCTCCTCCTCCTCTCTTCTACAACCCGCTGGGTTAAAAAAAGACCGTGGGAATCGAGGAAGACACGGTTGGCTTCCCGTTAGGCCACGGGGCGCCGGGTCAATGTTGGACCCAGGGCCGAGTCGGGAATTTCAGATGCATCTCTCACCCTTTTCAAGATTATAACGGCCAAATGGGCGTCTGAAATGTGATTCCGCCTGAGACTTCCGCAAACAAATCAGATCGCCTTAAAGGCGATCTGAAAATTTGCCGCGGCATCTGAAAGTGGCGATTTTGCGTTGGACTGCCGCAGAATTAGCCTGGCGAATGACCCAACCATATGCAGTTGAGAGTACCGCAATTGTGAATATCTTCTTCGGTGGCGCTCCCTATGGGGCCACGAGCCGTATGAGGGGTGTGCCGAAATGCGTGGCAGTGTACACAACACGAACGAAGACGATAGGTCCGAATATGAAAGCTTGAGCGCGTGCGAGTCGGATCGCGAGCGAGTCTGATTATGAATGAATCTGCGCGCGATTGATTCTATTCGCATGAATGCGTGCATGGATACGCCCAGTGTAAATGTATGTATACGACTGTGAACAGTTTGGGTCTGCGTGACTCTCGGTACTCGTGACTCTGAGCGTCGCCTCTGCAGGGGGCTTCCCTGGGAACCCCGACGGCAGCGCCCGCGCGCCGCGACGCCCATGTCGGCACGCCACACACCTGGTGTGCGGGACGCATGCGGACGGCAGCACTGGGGCCTTCGGTGGAGCTCCCTGTGGGGCCACGAAACGTGTGAGGTGTGTGCCGAAATGGGTGTTTTTTTGATATATATGTTGTGCGGGGAAGCATTGCGGACGGCACCAGCCACAGCCATGGGCCTTCGGTGGTGAAGCTCCCTATGTTGGGCACGAAACGTATTGAGGGTTTGTATTTTGTGCCGAAAACGAAGAAGGTGTTGCCGAAATGGCGTATTCAGGCGGGGCCCCTTGCGGAACGACCAGCACTGGGGCCTTCGGTGGTGGAGCTCCCTGTCGGGCCACGAAAACGTGGTTGAGGGGTGTGCGAAATGATGATGATTTAACACGCTAATGGCGGACGGCAGCAGCCATGGCGGGCCTACGGTGGAGCTCCCTATGGGGCACGAAACGTGTGATGGGGTTTGTGCCGGGCCAAAATGTGTGCTGGGACGCCATGCGGGGACGGCAAGCATGGGGCCTTCGGTGGAGCTCCCTATGGGGCCACGAAACGTGTGATGGGGTGTGCCAGAATGGGGGGTGGAACCGCATGCGGGCGCAGCCACTGGGGCCTTCGGTGGAGCTCCCTATGGGGCCACGAGCGGGTGAGGGTGTGCCGAATGGAGTGTGCGGGACGCATGCGGCGGCAACCATTGGGGCCTTCGGTGGAGCTTCCCCTGTGGGCCACGAAAACGTGTGAGGGGATATTTTAGTTGTTGTGCCGAAATGGGTGTGCGGACGCATGCGGACGGCAGCACTGGGGCCTTCGGTGGAGCTCCCTGTGGGGCCACGAAACGTGTGAGGGGTGTGCCGAAATGGGTGTGCGGGACGCATGCGGACGGCAGCCATGGGGCCTTCGGTGGAGCTCCCTCTGGGGCCACGAAACGTGTGAGGGGTGTGCCGATATGGGTGTGCGGGACGCATGCGGACGGCAGCACTGGGGCCTTCGGTGGAGCTCCCTGTGGGGCCACGAAACGTGTGAGGGGTGTGCCGAAATGGGTGCGCGGGACGCATGCGGACGGCAGCCAAGGGGCCTTCGGTGGAGCTCCCTGTGGGGCCACGAAACGTGTGAGGGGTGTGCCGAAATGGTGTGCGGGACGCATGCGGACGGCAGCCATGGGGCCTTCGGTGGAGCTCCCTATGGGGCCACGAAACGTGTGAGGGGTGTGCCGAAATGGGTGTGCGGGACGCATGCGGACGGCAGCACTGGGGCCTTCGGTGGAGCTCCCTGAGGGGCCACGAAACGTGTGAGGGGTGTGCCGAAATGGGTGTGCGGGACGCATGCGGACGGCAGCAACGGGGCCTTCGGTGGAGCTCCCTGTGGGGCCACGAAACGTGTGAGGGGTGTGCCGAAATGGGTGTGCGGGACGCATGCGGACGGCAGCCATGGGGCCTTCGGTGGAGCTCCCTATGGGGCCACGAAACGTGTGAGGGGTGTGCCGAAATGGGTGTGCGGGACGCATGCGGACGGCAGCATGGGGCCTTCGGTGGAGCTCCCTGTGGGGCCACGAAACGTGTGAGGGGTGTGCCGAAATGGGTGTGCGGGACGCATGCGGACGGCAGCCTGGGGCCTTCGGTGGAGCTCCCTGTGGGGCCACGAAACGTGTGAGGGGTGTGCCGAAATGGGTGTGCGGGACGCATGCGGACGGCAGCCATGGGGCCTTCGGTGGAGCTCCCTATGGGGCCACGAAACGTGTGAGGGGTGTGCCGAGAGCAGAGGCAAGGAGGGGGAGGAGGGAGGAGGGCGAGGAGGGGGAGGAGGAGAGGAGTAGGAGACGCGGGGCACCGTCTCTTCAAAACGAGGACCCAACACCACAGGATGGTTGGGAAAAACATCAGATCCATCTTCATACCGCTTGAGAGCGGCGATATCGCTTGAGAATTCCTCGCAGGGTATTTTCCGACCGCTTTTCACACCGCCAAAGAGTGGCGATTTCGTTTGGGCTGTCCTAACAACCGCGCGTCTCGTCAAACCCCTGCGTCGCCGTTCCTCCGTTCGGGTCACGACTCTGTCTGGGAGTTACTTGGGATCGATCGGAGGTCGAAGCTGGAGTTTTTTTTCGATTGGCGAAGACCCAGGGGTTGTTCCCTGCCATAGTGCCGATCACCACTTTTCAATCCAAGGGGTGGCACCCATGACAGAGGTGGTGGAAAATCGCTCCATCAGACGAGGAGGAAATGTCACGCAGCCTCTGTGCGACACTGTGCCCGAAAATCCGCCCGAGTGTGACCGAAACCAGCGCCCGAAATTTTCCGACGACGCCCGACTGTGACCGACATGTTTGGCTCGAAGTCAATACGACTTTCAATTCCGGTCACAAAATCGGTCACATTACGTTTTCAGTCGAAATTTCGGGCACGCTTGTTGGTCACAATGTTTTCGGTCACACACCTTTGTGTCAGAGAGGGGCCCGGCGCCATGAGAAATTCCTCTCTGAGGGTCTCAGGCGGCCTGGTGAGGTCTCTCGAAGACCATTGTGGTATCTGGGGGCCCGTGCAAAACGAACTTAACATGTTCAAGATATGGCACCTCGATCCTCCTCTTCCTCCTCCTCCTCCTCCTCCTCCTCCTCCTCCTCCTCCTCCGTCTCACCCTCTCCAGGGGCAAGGGCAGGTAGGACTTGGGTGACGGGACACATGCCCACAAATATCCCTGCTGACCAAGCCACAGCGCGGCAGCCCCGAATGAGCCGGTGGTGGGCGGACCCCAGCGTGGCGGCAAATATGTTGTGTTGCGTCAGCGCGCCACTGTATCAACTTGGCCAGTCATACCCGACATCGTCTGATGCAACTTGGATTCGCGAAATGAAGCAAATGTTTAGCGGTCCGACCGCGCGACTGACGGAACGAAGGCGCGATCTCAACGGGCTCTGAGTCGGCAGCGGCACACGCTGGAACGCAACGTACCTCAGGAGCGTGCGCGATTGAGGCCAGCCCGGGTCCAAGAGCGGAAATTGAGCAGAGACCGACCGTCCCGGCATTCCTATAGTCCTACCACGACATGTTCGTAGAACCCAAAAATGTTTGAAGAACAAAAACAATGATCTTAGACCATAATCCCGATGTGCTAAACCAAGACAGCCCCAACCAGGAATGTTCTGAGAACATATCGTGGGAACCACAAAGGGTTCTTCGAACATTGCTTGGTAGGACTATAGGCACGCCAGGACGCTTCGCCACTGCTTGAGGAAGGGAAAACATGGGACGCCATGCACCCGCCTCGACCCGACGACGCAAACAGTCGGCGTTCAGACGTCGGGAGGAGGAGGAGGAGGAGGAGGAGGAGGAGGAGGAGGAGGAGGAGGAGGAGGAGGAGGAGGAGGAGAGAGGAGAGGAAGGAGGAGAGGAGGCGGAGGAGGAGGAGGAGGAGGAGGAGGAGAGGAGGAGGAGGAGGAGGAGGAGGAGGAGGGAGGAGAGAGGAGGGAGGAGGGAGGAGGAGGACAAGGAGGAGGAGGAGGGAGGAGGAGGAGGAGGAGGAGGAGGAGGAGGAGATTTGGATGATGTCGTGTCGGTCGGTCGGGAGTTCCCTGGCAACTGCTTAGTTGACTTCGGGGTCACAGACAATATGAGAGACGCCATGCCTCCGCCCTTGCAAGATCACGAATGCCCTCAGCGCGGTCTCCTAGGATGCGGCTACCTCAGCGAAGAGATCTTTATAGACGGCTCGGGGGTCAACCCAGATGTGGAGTGGATGACGAGGGCAGGATGGGCGGTCGTATCTCTCAAGCACGGCAGCGAGCAAGTGTCATCGGTGGCCTACGGGCCAGTGCCAGGGCCTGTGCAGAGCGCGGGCTTGGCAGAGCATTACGCGTTCTACATTGCATTATGTCTCATGGGGCCCAGGGCGACCATTATCACGGATCAGAAGAACCTCTTGATAGGTCTCCAGAAGGGCCCCGAGAAGATGTGTAGAGTTTCAGAACCGTATTGGGAAGTCTGGCGACTTATATTCTGGAAATTGTATGATGCGGGGTCGGAGAATGTGAATCTTCAGTGGATGCCGTCTCATAAAAGCAGAACGTGGCTCAGGAATCACAACTTCTCGGACTCCTGGTACCCTGGAAATTGGCAGGCCGACAAGTATTCGAAGTTGGGGGCTCTAGAGCATCCAGTAGTTCCCCAGTTGGATCAAAGGATCCAGGCGGCCAAGGTTTTCGGTATGCAATTCACGAGGCTCCTGGCAGACACCCTGAGGCGCCTGAGTACTTTAGGATTTCCAGATGTGGATAAGATCCCGAGGGCTACACAGGTCCCCAGGCAGACCCAGATGTTAGTTGATGAACCCGTGTGCGTGCTAAACCTCACCACGGGGGATCGAGGCCACCTGCTGCACACCGCTGATGGCAGGTGGGGTTGCAGATCTTGTGGAGTGAATGCGGCTCGTCGGAGTGCAGTCATCCAGAATGAGTGTCCTGGCAAGCCGAGGGTGCTTGCGCGGACGGACGAGTCGCATCGCATGTGGGTGCTTGGCTCGGAATTGTATTTCTGTATGCAGTGCGGTTGCCACGCGCGGAAGCAGGTCAAGGACTTGGCCGCGCGCTGCCATCGCTTTGCAGGGACTGGGAAGGTAGGTGCATTGAAGTACATGCGCCAGGGCATGGATCCCACATCCAAGGTGTTGGTGGGGCGCCCCTTCCCAGTCCACTAATCTTCCCCAACGGGCCAGTCTTTCACCGAGGGATTGCGTCCGCAGAGGCTCCAGAGGCTCCATAGGAGGAGGAGGAGGAGGAGGAGGAGGAGGAGGAGGAGGAGGAGGAGGAGTGAGGAGGAGGAGGAGGGAGGAGGAGGAGGAGGAGGAGGAGGAGGAGGGAGGAGGAGGAGGAGGAGGAGAGGAGGAGGAGGAGGAGGAGGGAGGAGGGGCGGAGATGGGAGGAGGAGATTGAGGAGGAGGAGGAGGGGGGGGGGAGGAGGAGGAGGAGGTGGAGGAGGAGGAGGAGGAGGAGGAGGAGAGGAGGAGGAGGAGGAGGAGGAGAGGAGGAGGAGGAGGAGGAGGGAGGAGGAGGAGGAGGAGGAGGAAGAGGAGGAGGAGGAGGAGGAGGAGGGAGGAGGGAGGAGAGGAGATTGAGGAGAGGAGGAGGAGGGGGGGGAGGAGGAGGAGGAGGAGAGGAGGAGGAGGAGGAGGAGGAGGAGGAGGAGGAGGAGGAGGAGGAGGAGGAGGAGGAGGCGGAGGAGGAGGAGGAGGAGGAGGAGGAGGAGGAGGTGGAGGAGGAGGAGGAGGAGGAGGAGGAGGAGGCGGGAGGAGGAGGCGGAGGAGGAGGGAGGAGGAGGAGAGGAGGAGGAGGAGGTGGAGGAGGAGGAGGAGGGGAGAAGGAGGAGGAGGAGGAGGAGGCGGAGGAGGTAGGAGGAGGAGGTGGGAGGAGGAGGAGGAGGAGGAGGAGGAGAGGAGGAGGAGAGGAGTGGAGGAGGAGGAGGATGAGAGGAGGAGGAGGGAGGAGGGAGGGGGAGGAGGAGGAGGAGGAGAGGAGGAGGAGGAGGAGGAGGGAGGAGGGGAGGAGGAGGAGAAGGAGGAGGAGGAGGGAGGAGGGAGGAGGAGGAGGAGGAGGAGGAGGAGGAGGAGGAGGAGGAGGAGGGAGGGAAGGAGGAGGAGGAGGAGGAGGAGGAGGGGAGGAGGAGGGGGAGGAGGAGGAGGAGGAGGAGGAGGGAGGCCCGCCAGGCGCAGGGGGGAGCACGGGCGGCTCCCCGCGGGCCAAGACCCGCAGCGCGGCAGCTCTGCCCCAAACCCGCACGTGGCCACGTGCCGCCATAGGGAGGAGGGGGCGGCGTCTCGCCGCGGGGCGTCTGCTGTCCTAGGCGTATGTCGGGCGTGTCCCCCTACAGGGGGATTCTCGACGAAAAATAAAAGATACCCCAAGCATGCCCCAAAAAGGCCAAACAAATACTCCCAAAACAGTCCCCAGACTATGTTTGGAGCATTTTTGGGGTATTTCTTATTTTTCGTCGAAAATCCCCCTGTAGGGGGACAGGCCCGACCTAATCCTAGGCGGCCCAGGGAACGTCAGCCGCTCCACGATGTGCTTCATCTCTCCGATGCCCTGCATGATGCGGGGGACGGGCCGCTTGTAGTAGGTCGTCAGCAGGTAAGCCTGACACCTGAGGAGGGCGGAAACTCGTGGGCACACCGCCTCGGCGACAGGGACCGCGGCAGCACGCAAGACGCCCCCGAATGGCCGATGCCGCAGCCGCAGCCGGAGCACAAGCGCGCTGCACAAGCGGAGTGCATCAGACTTCTGGGCAGCTCTTCGCCTTCCACCTTCAGGAATCGCTTGGACAGCACAAGGAAGCGCAGGTGGGAGAGGGCGAGGAACAGGAGGAGGAAGCAAGTGTGACATGCGCCTCCATTGGGCCTCCATTGTCGCTAAAACCCATGACTTAGGGATTCACTTCCGATGGGTCAACCACCATCATAGGCACTCTTGCATTTGCGCCAGTGCACGCCGTGTATCCCCCGAAGGTATTCGCATTCCTGCAATTTCGACTCGACGTGCAGAAGGATGCGACGCGCATGCTCCTTCCGTGTCTCGTCCGACACAGACACTGGGACTCTTCATCGCATGATGCTCAGACACCCGACTGTGGACGCATCGGTGATTTCCAAGTGGGGCCGCATGGCCAATTGGGGGCCAGCGAGCGGTGCCACCGATGCCTTTACGTAGCGACCAGTTGAAGTAGCAGCCTCACAGCCCGACAGACGAGCTTGGGCATGACAAGCCCGGCAGACGCTAGCTGCAGGCATGGGACAACGACCCACAGATCGGAAGACGAGGGTCGAAACGTGAAGTAGGAGGGCGTTGTATGGGTATTGAGTTTCCGCCCACTCCCCGAAGAGGAAGGAAGTGGGGAAACCATTCCTTGAATTAGGAAGGCGCCTGGAGTAAATTGGGATATGGGAATCAGTACCACATACACCATCAATGAAACTTAGCCTGGCGAAGAACCCAGCCATATGCAGATGTGAGTACCGCAATTGTGAATATCTTCTTCGGTGGAGCGCCCTATGGGGCCACGAAACGCTGTACTGGGTGGGTGAAACGCAGGGAGCAAGGGCTGTGCTGGGTGGTGGCGGACGCAAGCGGGCGGTGCCACTGGGATCTTCCGTGGAGCATCCTATGGGGCCACGAAACACTATACTGGGTGGGCGAAACGCAGGGAGCAAGGGCTGTGCTGGGTGGTGGCGGACGCATGCGGGCGGTGCCACTGGGGGCTTCGGTGGAGCTCCCTATGGGGCCACGAAACGCTGTGCTGGGTTGGTGAGACGCATGGAAGAAGGAGGAGGGAGGAGGAGGGGGAAGAGGAGAAGAGGAGAGGAACGCGGGGACCGTCTCTTCAAAAGAGGACCCAACACCACAGGATGGTGGTTGGGAACAACCCGTACGCTTTGGCTGAAGCGTTTTTCCCCGCCCGCCTGAGCTCCACGGCGAAGACGAGAAAATTGATGATCACCATGATCGGGGCAACGGCTCCAAATATCAGCGAAGAGCCTAAGGGTATTAGCAGCCGCATGGTGTGCCGATACTGCTGCAAGGTGCGGTACTCCCCGAAGTAAGACTGCGCCTCCGCTCGCTTCTGCTCACCCTACCCGCGTGGCCGTCTCCGCCTCTCCTCCCCCAAGCTCTTGCTTTCTCGCTTCCCTCCGTCCATCCCTCGCTGACTGTCCTCCTCCTCCTCAACCCCGCGTAGCTCCTCCTCCCCCTCCTCCGCCTCCTCTCCCCCCTCCCTCTCCTTCCCTCCTCGGCCCCTCCCCCGCGGTGAAGATGAGCTGCGCGCCCCCTCTCCCGAGGCTGCCTCGGCGGCCAGGCCTCCCTGGGATCCCCCGGGGCTCCGCAGGGCTTCCATTAGGTCGGGCAGGCATGTCCTCCTGCAGGGGGATCTCGGGCGAAAAATAAAACATGTCCCAACAATGTGAGAACATAGTCCAAGATTGTCAAACATCGTCCCCAGACTATGTTGTTGACTATCTTTGAATATTCCTCCTGTAGAGGGACACGCCCGACTTGACTCAAGGCTTCCAAGACAGCGCAGGAGGGCCGCCAAGGCCACCGAGATGGCCCAGCATCGCCTCAAGAGGCATCCAGCAGCCCACAAGAAGACCCAACGAGACGCCAAAGGGGCCCTAGCAAGCATCGAATACACAAACAAAAAGGCCAGAGAGGCCTTCAAGGACGGCCAAGAGCATTGAAAACCCAAGAAAACCCGGTCCACAACATTATAAGCCCAAGGCAATCCATCGAATGCGTTGCGTTTCCTGGCCCTCCTGGCGCAAAACTGTTCCAAGAGGGCAGTCAAAGGGCCAAACAGAAGCCAAAAGAGCACAATGACGGCCAGAATAAGCTCCCCAGACGGCCCAGGACATTCCCAGGAGAGCCACAAGACGACACAAGAGGGGTCGAGGACAGCCCAAGATGGCCTCAAGTGGGCCCCAAGACAGCCCCCCAAAAGACGCCCCAGACTGCCGAGAGGGGCCCAAGAGGGCACCAAGACGGCACAAGATAACCCCAAGACTGCCCACTCATATCCACAGAGGTTTCCGCAGGAGCCCAAGGCAGCCCCAAGACAGATGGCTCAGGAAGACACGGTGACAGCCCCTCAAAGAATAAAGGGAAGAGGTGTCACATGTGACGGCCTTATGAGCAGTGCTCGAAGCGTTGCCATGATTTCTGCGCTGGCAAGATGGCGTGACGTGCCGCAAGCAACTTAACAACCCCCTTAATAATCACTGTGCAGCGCAACAAACGCACTTCGCATAGGAACGTCAATCGAATCGCAGAAGACATCGAATCGGATCCAGTCGAAGGCGTCAAACCGACGGGCCATGGGGTCACGCAATCGCCTGAATCATACAGGCTCAAATCTTCAATCCATAGATCAAACAAGGAGGTACGACACATCAAGACGACTCCCGATGCCTCCAACAGCGGTAACTTCACACGCCTCCAGCGGAGCTGCCACTCCACATGGGCCACCGAATCGAGGAACGCGAAGATACAGTCCAGAAGACAAATACACTGCCTCAAACACAACTGCTTTCGCAGAACAGAAAGGCACACCTCTTCCCCACAGTTGCCGTGCATCAGGAACTCCTGCCTCACACCCAAGTAGATGAAGGGCAGGTAGTGGTTGACGCATTGGAAAAGAAACATCTTCGATATAAAGCTATCAAAATACGCATCCTGGAACTTATGATTTTCCCAATCAGTCAAGCCCCGTACAACATAGGCACACACTTTGTCCAACACAGCGATTTGCACACTCAAAATGAGGGACGCGACCATGTTCATATCATGGGAAAATGTGTGATACCACCAGGCGATGCTTGGCGCAACCATGCAGCAGAACGCGAACATGACCACCTTCGATACGAATCTTCGAAACGCGTATGACGAAGTGCGCCCATGGGGCCAGTGCAACTCGAACATGCTATTGTCGTAGTGCGCAGGTCGACGAGATCCCCTGAATTGCGGGCGCATGGCTCGACGCATACGCTCAGTATCGAGGCTCCAAAACGTGGTGAAAAAATGCTGCTCTTGATCCCAGACCTCCCGGAGGACCGTCGACCAAACGATAATGACGAGCGCCGGGCCGAAAACTGGCATGGTGCGCTTGTGGCCATGGAGCTGCCTCATATCCACAAGCTCAAACAGCAGCGCCGCAGGGATCAGGGCAAGGAGCCCTCTCGTGTAGAGGCCATTCCTGGGGAGCACCCACACTGCACCTACCCCACCTTGCCCCAGCCCAGGGGTTGGGGGAATTCAAACAATTCCTGCATCCTAAGAGGGGGTTCTCGGTATTTCTGAGACGCCCGCCTCCTCACTCACTCACTGACTAACTCCCGCCTCCACCGCCCTCTCGTCACACTCACATTACTCATACTCAGGCTCGCTCACAATAACACTCAAGTTCATACCCAGGCCTCCAGACTCAGAGACGCTCACAGGTGAACAACCCACTAGAAAACTCCAATCAGTCTGGCGACGTTTGCTACGAAAGAAACAAGCCGCATCGACAACAGCGAATCACGGGGCCAAGGGGGAGCCGCCCGCCCAGGAGTACGACGCTCGCCCCTGCGCGCCCAGGCTGTGGGGATGCCTCGAGCCATCTGCCCGGCTCGGCGCCCCGGACTCATCTTTCTCTCCTGCAAGCCCGATGGCCGCAGCGAGCTCAGGCGTGGCACTTGGGCACCCCAGGGGAGGGCCGCCAGGGTTAAGTCGGGCCTGTCCCCCTACAGGGGAATTTTCGACGACAAATAAAAAATACCCCAAAAATAATACAAACATACTCCACAAATAGTCTGGGGACTATTTTGTGGATTTTGTTTTACCTTTTTGGTGTATTTTGAGGGTATGTTGTATGCTTCGTCGAAAATCCGCCTGTAGGGGGACACGCCCGACATAACGCCAGGGAGGGGGCCGCGCTCCTCTTCGCGTCCGTCCTCGGACCACCCGAAGTAGCTCGAGCACTCTCTACCAGCCTGGAACATCTCCCTATCCCTATGCTGGGCATCTCCTCATCACGATGCCAATCTTAGGGATGCCCTCATTTTTGGAGGGGGCGCATCCCCAAGATTGTCATCGCCTCTTGGCGGCGTGTCAATCTGAGGGATAGGGATTTTCGACGAAAAATAAAAAATACCCCCAAAATAATCAAAAAATACTCCAAAAATAGTCTGGGGACTATCTTTTGGGCATTTTTGTGTTTCCTTTTTGGTGTAGTTTGGGGGTATTTTTTACTTTTCGTCGAAAATCCCCCTGTGGGGGGACACGCCCGACATAACGCCAGGGAGGGGGCCACGCTCCCGTTCGCGTCCGCCCTCGGACCACCCGAAGTAGCTCGAGCACTCTGGCCTGCGAGGGGGCCGCCCGCCCGTGCCGCGCCGCCTGCTCCGCCCTTGGCTCCAGCACTCTGGCCGGTGCGCCGCCTCGCGCGGCGTGCGGCGCGGCCACCGCACTTTTGTGGCCTTGATCCCGATAAGAGGAAAGGGGCCCCAGGACACACGAATAAATACACACACATAAAAAGATGCCCCCTATTTCCCCACATTTCCTGGGTGTCTGTCTTCCCCCCCCACTTCCCATACTTTCCCATGCTTTCTGGGGAGTCGACGATTAATTGTGTCTGTGTGTTTCTTCCCCTACTGAAAGAAGTGCTGATAAGAAGAGTGCATGAGCGCGTTTCTTTGTTTTCGGCGATCATGGGCATTCTGGGAGGGGTGGAGGGGGGGAGGTGCCAAGGGGGGGGGGTATAATGTAATGCCTCCCTCCCGCCGTGCGCACGGCGGCAGTGTCCGGAGCGCACTGGAGGGTGGGGGGGGGCGTTGCGTTAAAGGGGGGGGGGCGGGGGGGGGCTATGATGCCCACTGTGCCCCAAGCAAGAAAGGAGCACGCTCCATTTGAAAACCCTGTGATCACCGCGACCCAGCAAGGCGTAGCATCAGGTCGGGCATGTCCCCCTCTGCAGGCGGAGTTGGGGTGAAAAGGTCAAACGATAACCCCCCAAATGCCCCTAACCAGACAACGGATGATCAAAACGTAGCCCCAAGACGGTTTGTTGGACTATTTCTGGATATATTCCTCCTGCAGACGGGACACGCCCGACTTCAGCGCAGCACGTGGGCAGCCCCGGGGGGGAACCACCGCCGGGGAGAGGCACGCCCCGGCCGCCGCTGCGGCCCGTCGCAGCCGGGCGCTCCACGGGGGGGGGGGGGGGAGGCAGGAAGCCGCCGGGGGGCGCTCTCGGCCGCCGCAAGGGGGTGAGATCCCTGCGTCCTCGCCCGGGCGCTCGCCACGACGGGAGCGCCGGGAGCTGGCGTGCGTCGATGCGGGGATCTCCGCGTCGAGCCATCTGCGCCCCCGCGGGGATCCCTCGCGCGCCGAAGGCGTGGCTTGGCATGGGGGGGTGGGGGAGGGGGGGGGAGGGGGGGAGGAGGGGAGGAGGGGGGGAGGGGGAGCAGGGGAGGAGGGGGCCGGAGGAGCGTGGGCATTCCACTGAGACCCCGCGGTTCCAGGCGAACTGAAAGGCGACCCTGGACCCAAAGTACTCGCGGATCCAGGGCAGCGGCTGGGCCATCCCCAGGTTGCGCCAATCGCCCCAGACGTCGAAGAGCCTGTCCAGCTTGGCGCTCTCGTGCGACGGGTACCAGTCCAAAATCAATCGCGCTTCCTTTCAAGCCAGGGCGAATTGAGACAACGGCAACTCTGAATCGATCTCCAAACCCCTCCTGGTTTCCGAAAACACCAGAGTCCCGAGCTGCGCCCAACCGTGTTGACGAGGGGGCTCCCCGAAGGCCACCTACCGTGTTCTCCACTCGCCCTCCCCCTGATCCTTCGCGGCGTCGAGGTCCACGAGTCCAGAGAGCTCGTTGTGGATGACGCGGAAGCGGTTGCGAGACGACATGGGGCCCACCTTCTTGTAGAGCTTGTGCTCGTCCTCTCGGGCGTTCGTTCATTTACCAGCCTCGAACGTATCCCCTATCCCCAAGATCGACACGCCAGAAGGCGATGGCAATCTCAGGGATGCGCCCTCAAAAAAGAAGGGACTCCCTGAGATTGGCGTCGTGAGGAGGAGGTGCCCAGCATAGGGATGGGGAGATGTTCCAGGCTGGTAATTCGTGGGCGTGCTGCTAAGCATGGGCTGAGGAAACGTGCGCCTCGCGCGCTACCCTTCTCTGGCCCGTGGTGGCAGGTCAGGGCTTCTGTTCCAGGGGTAACTGGCCATCGCTCGGACGTCCATTCCCTGTGCTTTTTGTTCGGTTTCGTGCGCGGCTTTTTCGCCAAATGAGCAAGGCTGCTCCTCGATCGCCCTCGCCGAGACAAAATGCACACGTCCGAGCGATGCCAGGGTAATCCTCGATCCTTCGACGTCTGTCCTTTCCATCCGCTCCGAGCACACTCGACCACCACTCTGCCGGGCGACCCCGTGAGGGCCACGTTCCTGCCCCCCCCCCCGCTGCCGTCCGCCCAGGTCCTCGGAGGGGAGCCTCCCAGCGGCGAACAGCTCGCGCACGACCTTCGTGTCGTAGGGGATGTAGGGCGGCGACGAGGCGAACTCGTCGCGGGGCTGGTGGACCCCGAGCTCCTTTATCACGTCCTGCCTGCGGCGTCAGCTGCTTTTGTTTCGCGATCGTCCCTGAGCAGCTCGTCTGGACATGTCTGCTGGGGCTCCCAACGTCGCGCTTCGCGCTCCGCGAAGCGCGAATGACTTCGCGCTCTCGCGCCGCCCCCCCCCCAAAGGGAGAAAAGGAGGACGAGGAGGAGGGGGAGAAGGAGCGAGGACCGCGGAGCGGGAATCACTCCGCGCCCTCGCGGGAGCCCTTGCGTGTGCGTGCTCCTGGCGGAGCAGCTCGGCATCGCGCCCCGGCTGAGGAGACAGCGGGGCCCCGACGCACACCGCGGCCGCCGGGCCTCGACAAAAACTGTGCCGGTGCCCTCGGGGTGCTCTGCCTCGCACGCTCGGCGAGGGGCGACGGCATGCCGCGGCCACCGGCCCGAGACGGTGCAGGTGCTCCCTGGGTGTCCCGCCCGGCGCTCGTGGGCGGGGGGCGCTCGAGGAGGACATGCATGTTTCGTCATGCTCTTCGGTGTTTTTTGTGCTAACTCTCTCTCTCTCTCACTCTCTCTCTCTCTCTCTCACTGCCCTCCCCCTCTTCCAGTCCTCCCTCTGCCACCCTCACCCTCTCTCGAGGAGTGTCAGAGGGGCGGCTGGCAGTGTAGACCCTGCGATATGCTTAAGAAATTATGGGTTAAGAAATTCAGAGTCTCAGAACTGGAATGAAAGCCCAGAACTTCTATCAAAATCTTGGGATCTACATTGAAACATTAAGAATAATCGAGACTCTGGCCGAAAACCTAAGTTTTCCTAAGCATCGCCTAAGGTGTAGAGGAGCAGGCGTCCTGCCTGATCTGCAAGTACATGTCGTTCTTGGCGATGTAATGGCGCGTGACCTCCGGGCTCCTCAAACTGACGGCCACGTGCAGCCCCGTGCCGCTCTCTGACCGGAAGGCCTCCGTGTGGAAGTGCATATTCTCGCTCAGCAGTTGAACCACATCTTGCAGGAAACATGTCCGCAGCTGCCGCCTGGGCTGGCGAACACTTCGACTCAAAATCTGCTTCCAGCGGTCGGTCTCCGCGTCTCCCTGATCGCTCCACAACTCCGACGCCTGCACGCCGAGCGTGGACAACATCCTGGAGAGCACGGCGTCCAACGGGATTGACGCGCTTTTGTGGTCCAGCCGAAGGGATGGATGAATCACATGGATCACGTCTTCCAGCGACATGTCCTGAAGGTCGTCTGGATGGGCGGCGTCTGGATGATGGAATACGAGCACGAGGTCTGGTTCCAGCTCGGCGGAATCCTCACGGTTGATGTTGGCGCATCCTCGTAACGGGCTTCCCACATAATCGTGATGATCAACCCTGGCATGCCAATCTCTCAAAATCTGCGGATTCTCATCCTTATGCAGAAAGACGGCATAATATACTAACCACGCGAGACATATGAAAAGCTCACTCAGTTCAACGATGAGCACAGGCCACCTGACGCGCCATCCACCCATCCATATGTAACCAAATCTGTCAAAGTCGTCAGCAACTGCCTTAGATATACTGGAATTGAATACGGCCCTTATTTCCGAGCCCACTTCTGTGATATCGTTTCGGATTTGCTTGACTACCACCTCTCTCTTTGGAGGATCTTCTGGAGACGCATGCCGCGCACCTCTCGCAGTCCACAGGGCCGCACTTGTCGGAACTCTGAAGCTACTGAGCACCAGCACAAAAAACGGTGGAGGCGGTACACATCGCGTGCATCGGTGCACGCCCATGAAAAAGTCCCTACATTTGGTCGGGGGGCCATGCTAGTCGCGCTCGGGCCAGCATGGCAGTGGCTGGCGGACGGGATTCCGGCGAGCTCGGTGGGCACCCGCCCCCGCGAGAGGCCCGAGAGCACCCATTCCGAATTCGCGGCGCGCAGAGGAGGGGCGAGGAGAGGGGGTGGTCTCCTAAGAAGGCAGGGGAGGGGGCCTATCATACAGGAGGGCTAGGAGGCCTCCACGAAATAGGGTTTCTTAGAAGTCGGGAGGGCCTCTACTGGGACCCCTGATTTCTGAGACGGCCGTCGTCACTCGCCCCACCCCTTCTCCGCTCGTCGCGCGGGACGGGTGCAAGGCAAAGGCCACCCTGGAGATCCCCTTCTTGCTGACTGCAAGCCGCATCTCGGCCCAGGCTGGGGCCTCAGGCGGTGGAGAGAGCTCGCTCCTCCCCCCTCCACCCTCCCCCCCTTTTTTCCTCTCCTCGCCCCCTCCCTCCGCCCCCCGCGAGGAGCGCCCAAAACTTACGTTCATGGCGCCTTTCTTCTTCGAGGGTAGCGGTATCGGCACCTGTTCCTCCTCCTCTTGCTCCTCCTCCTCCGCCTCATGCTCCTCCTCCTCCTCCTCCTCCTCCTCCTCCTCCTCCTCCTGCTCCTGCTCCTGCTCCCTGCACCTCCCCTCCTCCTTCCTCCTCCCTCCTCCTCCTCCTCCTCCTCCTCCTACTCCTCCTCCTCCCTCCTCCTCCTCCTCCTCCTCCTCCTCCCTCCTCCTCTCCTCCTCTCCTCCTCCTCCTGAGGGCGCCCGGCGGCCCGCCGGCGCCGCGCCGCGTGCGGCGCAGCGGTGGTGGCCCTCGCGGGCGGCGCGCCGCCCGAGGGGCCCCGCGGCGATCACCGCGCGGCCAGCGCGCGGGCCGCGAGGGGCGGCGGCGGGCGCCCTCGCCCGGATGCGGGCCCCAAGAATGCACGCCACGGCCACGTCGACTCCTCCTCCTCCTCCTCCTCCTCCTCCTCCTCCCTCCTCCTCGTCCTCCTCCTCCTCCTCCTCCTCCTCCTCCTCCTCCTCCTCCTCCTCGCCAGGCCCACGGACTTTTCAGACACGACTCAGGATGAAACACCAGTCCCGGGGAATATGTCGGTCGAGACTCCTGGGGACCTCCCGCACTTGACACGACCACGACGCCGGATCTCTGGGCCGACCCGGGCTGGAGAGAGCGAGGCCGGAAGCTGGGGCCCCCTTGGGGCCCCCGTCGTGTTCTTTCTTCTGCTCCGCGAGGCCGCCCTTCCCGGCGATGCCGCCGCCCTGCCCGTCGCAGCCGCCGCACCTCCGGGCGCCGCCGCGGCGGCCCCTCGGCGGGCGCCGCCGCGGCGGCGGGCGCCCCGCCGCGGGCGCGAGGAGTGCGGGCCGCGGGCGCGTGCTGCCGGCGCGGGCTGCGCGGGGCCGCGTCGAGGGCGCGCGCGAGCGCCCGCGGGCGGGGTGCGGGCGCCGCCGTGGCGCGCCGAGGGTCCGCGTGGGCACCTATCGCGCGGCCCGCCGTCGGGGCGTCTGCCGTCGGGAGCTGCTGGGTCGCGTTCGGTCGGGCACGCCCTCCTGCAGGCGGCTGTCGGAAGACAGAAGTACAGGGCAGCCTTTGATACATAGGATGTTTAAGCATATAGGATTTTAATGCATGACTAATTTATGAATGCATGTATGCATGAACTCATCGTTGTTTTTAATACTAAATCCCTGCATTTTTAATACATGATCCGCACGCGGAGCATGTATTAAAAACGGCACTGTACAATGATCATACATACTCTCAGAGCTGGCCACAAACAGCCGGGAGGTCCTCCCCAGACCATGTTCTTAACTATTCTTGGATACTGCTCCTGTAGAGAGGGACGTGCCCGGCTTACGGTTGGGTCGGGCATGTCCCCCCACAGGCGGGTTCTGGGCGACAAATTAGGACTACCCGTCAAAAAGTGGACAAACATATTCAAGACATGCTCAAAAAATCGTCCCCCGACTATCTCTGAATGTTCCTCCTGTGGAGGGGCGTGCCCGACTTCAACGTAAGGATAGCGTGCCGCTCCGCGGGCTCTGGCCCACCACGCTCCGGTGCGGGACGCCGTCCACTTCTGTTAAGGGGCCCTGGGACACACAAACAAAGACACAAAGGTGAGAGGATTCCCCATATCTTCCAATATTTTCTGGGCTTCTGTCTTCCCCACCACGAGAGGCCTCCTAGATGGGGTCGGAGTAGATGGGGTCCGAAGATCGCACCGCATCGCCAATGCATCGGCGATGCATCGGCGATGCACCGGCGATGCATCGGCGATGCACCGGCGATGCATCGTCGACATCGGCGATGCATCGGCGACGTCGACGTGAAGCAAGTCGGGCTGCACATCGAGCCGCATCGCCGATGTATCGGCGATGCGGCGCGATCCTCCGACCCCATCTACTCCGACCCCATCTACTCCGACCCCGAACCACTTCTGAAGGGGGCCCTGGGACACACAAACAAAGACACATAGGTGAAAGGATTCTCCATATCTTCCCATATGTTCTGGGCTTCTGTCTTCCCCACCACTGCCCATGTTTTCCTAGATTTTCTTGGGAATCGGCTCGATTTTCTGGGGAACCGTGCTAAGATCTCGGGTAACTACTTAACAATACTTCTAATTCGCGCGCGCGGGGCGGCCCCTGGGGGGCCCCGGACGAAAAGTACCCGGCCGATCCCCGGCTGATCCCCGGGCGATCCCCAGGGGGGAGGCTATTTTTCGCCACCCCTCACGAGGATCGTGGCCTCCGAGGGGGGGGCTGCCAACGACTACCCTACCCCCCCTCCCGCCCCAAGGGGCCCCCAAGAGCCCCCCAAGAGGCCCCAGGGGAGCCCAATACGCAGCCGCCAAGGAGCCCCAAGACGCTCCCAAGAAGCCCCCAAGAAGCCCCCAAGACGGCCCCAAGAGGCCACAAATAGCGCTCCAGGGCAGGCGGAATGAGCGAAGCGATTAAATAAAAAAGCAGTCAGACAATAGCCACAAGTGTTCAAGCACACTCGAGAGACCATCCCCGGACGGTTTTTCGACTACTCCTGAAGATTCCTCCTGCAGGGGGACAGGCCCGCCTTCACGCTATCCAGAAGTGCCCGACCGCATCAGGGACGTCGGCGAGGGCGAGGGCGCCCCGAAGTGAGGCGCGCTCGGCTCGGCCGTGCTCATCAGCAGAAGGCTGCCTGAGATGGGGCTCGCGTCATCGGCGGCAGCGCCGGCATCGGAGGCTTCGTGGCGAGCTGCGTCGGCGTCGGCAGCATCGTCGACGACATCGGCGGCGTCGACAACACTGTCCAAGGCATGGGCGGCTTGGCCAGCAGCGCCGACGAAAGCATGTGCGCAGCGGCGGCAAGCCACGTGCGGCGGAGTCTGTCGCAACCTCTTTTGTGGTCAGCCGTCGGAGGGCGGCATGACCCACAGAAAAGGAAATACAGAGGCAGCGGCGACAAACAAGCCGCGCGCGCGGCGGAGGCTGCGGCTCCTGCTGGGGACGGGGCGTGGGCAGCATCGATGGGAGCGATCGGCGGGTTGGGCGGCCGCGCCAAAGGCATCAGCGGCCGACAGCGTCGGCAACGCCGTCGTGGGCATCAGCGGCACTGTTGGTTCCGGGAGTACCGTCAACTTGTTCAGCATCGTCGGGGGTGTTGACCGGGAGGTCAGTATGGTCGACGCACCCCACTCTAGAGTAGAGGACCAGCGAAGCTCCTCTCCTCCTGCTTCCTCTCCCTCCTCCGTCCCCCCTGTCCGCCTCTCCTCGCCCTCCCCCTCCAGCTCCACTGCCACTGCACCTGCCCTTACACAGTAATAGTGGCACTGCCCTTGCCGCGCACTCCACCTCCTCCTGCTCCTCCTCCTCCTCCTCCTCCTCCTTCGCCTCCTCCTCCTCCTTCTCCTCCTCCTCCCTTTTCCTTCTCCTCTCCCTTCTCGTCGAGGTCGTCATCCTCCTGCTCCTTCTCCGCCTCCTCATTCTTCTCCTCCTCCTCCTCCTCATCATCATCATCACCACAACCACCACCACGGCCACCACCACCATCATCATCATCACCATAATCAACATCATCAGCAGCAACATTATCATCACCAGCATCATCAGTATCCTCATCCTCAGCATCATAGTCATCATCATCAGCAACATTAACATCATCATCATACCACCACCATCATCATCCTCATCATCACCGTTATTACCGCCACCACCACTATCAGCATCATCAGCATCATAACCATCATCCACAGCATCATCATTCTTACCACCACAATCATCATCAGCATCAGCATCACCAAAATCATCAGCATCATCATTACAATCAGTATCATCATCCACATAGAAATCCTCTTCGTCATCAGCATCATCATCACAATGAGCTGTATCAGCAGCGGCAGGATCATCATCATCATCATCATCAGCAGCAGCAGCATCAGCATCAGCATCAGCATCAGCATCATCATCCTCCTCATCATCATCATCATCATCGTCATCGTCATCAACATCATCATCATCATCATCATCATCATCATCATCATCATCATCAGCAGCATCAGCATCAGCATCAGCATCATCATCATCATCATCGTCGTCATCGCGCCCCTCCGCATCCCCATCCTCATCCCATGACCCCTGCCCTCTCCTTCCAGTTCCCACTGCTCCATCCACTTCCCCCCCGTCCTCCCTCTCGGCCCACTTCCTCGTTCCTCGCCGTCGTCACCCTCCTCCATATTACTCCTCCGCGTCCTCCCCCCCCACATTTCCTCAACTCCTCCTCCTCTTCCTCCTCCATGACTTCTCCTTATCAATAATTTCTCCCTGCCGCACCCCGAGGCAAGTTTTTAGGGCGGGCCGGGCAACAGTTTAACAAATGGATGGCGGGCCGTTCTCAACATGTGGCTCTCCGCACAATCGTTTCAAACTTTGCAAGGGTTTCACGGATTGAGAGCGGGCCGTTTTCAAAATGTGGCGCTCGCCTCAGCGCCGCGCACGTTCGTTTAACAAAAAAACGGAAGACATTCACGGAGTAAGGGCGGGTGGTTTTCACATTGTGGCTCTCGCCTCAGCGCCGCGCTCATTCGTTCTAAACATTTACACGAGCTTCTGGGATTGAGGGCAGGTCGTTTTCAAAATGTGGCTCTGGCTTTAGCGCCGCGCACGCTCGTTTCTAACATTTGTAAGAGTTCCACGGGTTGAGGGCGGGTGGTTTTCAAACTCTGGCTCTCGCCTCAGCGCCGCGCACATCCGTTTCAAACAATTGCAAGAGCTTCTCGGATTGAGGGCGGGTGGTTTTCAAAATGTGGCTCTCGCCTCAGCACCGCGCACATTCGCTGTAAGCATTTGCAAGCAGCTTCACGGACTTAGGGCGGTTCCTTGTCACAACGTGTCTCTCGCCTTAGCGCCGCGCACATTTGTTTTTAAAAGTTTGCAAGAGTTCGACGGATTCCCATTATCAACGTGCCAGGAATCGCGTTTGGGACGGATTCAGGATTATGCGGGTGTAACAGTTATGTTGGTTCGTGGTGTTGAAGTCCCAAGAATGGCGTTCTGGCACGATTCCAAATCGTCCGGACGCAACAGTCAGGTTGATCCGTGTCATGGAATTCCCAAGAACAATGCTTTAGCATGCTTCAAGGTCTTCAAACGATTGTCTTCCAACGAGGCCGTTCCCTCAATGGAAACGAACAGTGGTAGAAGCCTATGTAGAGGGAGCTTGGAGGGAGGGTTAATTCCAACATCGTTGATGACTCTTGCTTGGGTTTACACTGGTTCTCCTCCTCCTCCTCCTCAAGCTCCGCCTCTTCCTCCTCTGCCTCCACTTCGCCAAAACGTCAGTGGTGGTGCTGATGTTGCCGTCCTTTCACCTCCTCCTCCTCCTCCTTCCTCCCCCTCCTCCTCCACCTCCTTCTGCCCCCACTCCACCTCCTCCTCGTCCTCCCCATCGTCGCCCTCCCCCTCTCCCTCGTCTGACTCCTCCTCTCCTCGTCTTCCCTCCAAATCCCCCTCCCGCCCCTCCTCGCCTCTTCCCCCTCCGGCTGCTCGCTGCTTCTCCATCCTCACCCTCGCCCTCGCTCCTCGCCTGCGGCCTCGCGGAGCTGGCGGTAGTGCTGCAGCTGCCGCCAGTCCTCGTCCTCCTCCTCCACCTCCTCCACCTCCTCCTCCTCCTCCTCCGTCCCTCCCTCCCTCCCTCCCTCCCGCCCGCCCGCTCGCCCGCCCGCCCTCCCTCCCTCCCTCCTGCAAATAGTAATGCTGCTGCTTCTCATGCTACCTCCTGCCTGCTTCTGCGATGGCTGCTGTTGCTGTCTCCCCTCCCCTCCCCCCCCCCCCCGTGCGCTTGCGCGCGCGCCGGAGGAGGGAGATGAAAGGTCCTAGGAGGCCTCCAGAAGTCTCTAATGGTCCCATGAGCTTTCCAGAGGCTCCTGCAAACCTCCTGTGGCCAAGCCATCTAACAACTAAATTCTGAATCTCGATGCTCGACAGGTCCCGCTCGAACTCCTCACGGACAGGTGGCCCGCCTAGGATGGGGAGTGAGGGAAATGGGGGGAGAAGGAAAATGAGGGGGAAGTGGCGGGAGGATGGGGGAGGAAAAAGAGGGGGAGCAGCAGGAGGAATATTGGAAGCGATCAGGGGCGGCGAGCTATCAACGACCAGTCGAATCTCGGAGGGTGGGAGGAGGATGAACAGTGGGAGGAAGAGGGAGGATCTGTGGTGAGGAGGGAGAAAATTGAGGAGGCAGGGCAAGGAAGAGGACGATGGAGGAAGAGGCAGGGGGCAGGGGAAGGAGGGGGAGAAGAAGGGCATACGGATGGGGAGGAGGATGGTTGGGGTGGGGTGGATGGACGGGGGGAGGAAGGAGAGGTTAATAAGGATCTTCTTTTTTTTGTTTCTCTCTCTCTCTCTCTCCCCCTTCTCCTTAGTTTTCTTATGATTTGTATTGTTCTGCATGTTATTAATTCCCTTCTTATTATCCCACTTCTTTACCCATTCCCTCATGAGTAGCTCCTCCCTGTCGCACCACCAGACGTGCTGGTAGAGCGGCTCGGGCGCTTCGCCCGAGACGTCCACCCCATCCCTGATCCTGAACATTGAAAGTTGAAACAGCTTCACGGATGGAGGGCGGGTCGTTTTCAACATGTGGCTCTTGCTTCGGCGCCGCGCACATTTCGTCGACAGTCTGCAGCAGCTTCAGGGATGAAGGGCATATTAATTTTGAAACAAGTGTGTCTCGCATTGTCCCCACGCGCATTCGTCTTAAACAAATGCAGCATATTCATGGATAGAGAGCGGGTCTTTTTTTAACATGTGGCTCCCGCCGTAGCGCCGCGCACACTCGTCAACGTTTGCAACAATTACACAAAAGGAGGGCGGTTCCTTTTCAACATGTGGCTCTCGCCGTAGGGCCGCGCACATTCGACTGTGTAAATGTGCAACGATGTCAAGGAGTCGAGAGGCTGAAATCCCAGGAATGGTGTTCTGCTACGATTTAGGAATGTCAGGACGCAGCGGTCACGCTATTCCGCTGTGCTGAAATCGCAAAATTCTTCTGGCACGATCTGGGAATTTCAAGACGCAAAAACAACATTGATCCGCAAGGTTGAAATCCCGGGAACGGTGTATTTTTGGCCTGCTTGAGGAGGCTCAGGCGGCTGTCTTCTGATGGGCCACTTCCCGCAATGAGCATACATTCTTCTTTCGGGGGCCTATGACGGAGGGAACTTGGAGGGAGGGTTTATTGCGACATCGTTAATGCATCTTGGGTTCACGCTGGTCCTCCAAGTCCCAGAAGAGGCCAACATCGAAAAATCGGCAAGCCAAATCGGCGATCAAAATTAACTCTCAGCGGCGAAAGCCGGCAGCCAAGTCTTCTGGATGAGTCGAGTCGGCGGACATCGGCAAGCGTTTATGGTCTCCCCTGAGACACCGCAATCCGAACCGGAATCGGAAAACGAACATGATCGGAATCTGAATCGAATCGAGCCGGAGGATTCGACGTGAGCCCTGCCTCCTTTGAGCAAGGGCCGACCGTCCAGGCATTCCTACAGTCCTACCACGACATGTTCTTCGAACCCACAAATGTTCTAAGAACAGAAGCAATTTTCTTAGAACATAAGCACGATGTGTTCAAACAAGACAGACTCCGCAAAACATGTTTTAAAAGAGCACTTCGTGGAAACCAGAAAAAAGGTTCTTGGAACACTGCTTACTGGTAGGGCTATAGGCGAGCCAGGACGCTTCGCCACTGCTTGACTCCTCCTCTCCTCCTCCTCCTCCTCCTCCTCCTCCTCCTCCTCCTCCTCCTCCTCCACCTCCCCCCCCACCCCGCACCGCCATGGGGCAACATTAGGGGAACAAGAAGTGACATAAACATAAAAGCTCGGAGGTCCGCGCGGATTTCTCAGATCGGCGCTGCACCCCCCTCCCTGGCGCGCGGAGCGCGCCAGGGGCGGCTCCGGAGGCGCCGCCGGGGAGCCACAGCGCCGATCCGAGAAATCCGCGCGGGCCTCCCAATTTTTATGTTTATGTCACTTCTTGTTCCCCTACACATGACTTCCTCGCCCCGGACCCCCCCGCAGGCCGCGCGGGGAGGCCCCGCTTCCTCGCGGAGGGCGGCGGCAGGCGGGCCGTGAGCGGCGCCCGCGCCACGCCGCCGGCGCCCCCGAGGCCCTCGGCGGTACTGGCCGCGCCGGCCTCCGTGGGAGGGGAAGAGGAGGAGGAGGAGGAGGAGGAGGAGGAGGAGGAGGAAGAAGAGGAGGAGGAGGAGGAGGAGGAGGAGGAGGGGGAGGAGGAGGAGGAGGAGAAGGAAGAGGAGGAGGAGGAGGAGCGACGACAAGACGAGGACGAGGAGGAGCGACGACAGGACGAGGACGAGGAGGGCCAGAGGGGCGAAGGTGGAGGCGGCGCGTGGCAGGGGAGGGCGATTGGGGGGGAGGCTCCCCCCTTCTCCGCGCCCCCGCCCAAGAATCGATGGGGGAAGGGGCCCCCTGATGCGCCCCCTCCTCCTCCCCACCCGTCCACTCCTCGTCCCCCTCCCCGCCTACAGTGATTCTGTGTACTGGCCATCGCTCGGACGTCCATTCCCTGTGCTTTTTTCGGTTTCGTGCGTGGTTTTGACGCCAAATGATCAAGGATGCTCCTCGACGGTCCTCGCCGAAGGAAAAGTGCACACGTCCGAACGATACCAAGTACATGAGTACTACCCTCTTATCTCCCCCGCTGCCGTCCAGAAGGGCATTGCGCCCTCTCCGCACATGGTTTCGCACACGCACCCTGTTCCAAACAGTTACCTTGTTGTACACGTCTCTTATACAATCAAAAACCCTAATAAGGACGCGCGGTAAGGACGCAAGACCCTTGGAAACCGAAGTTGGGATTTTTGGGGCGGCGGACGACGAAAACCTCAAGGACGCAAGAGCAAGGAAGAGCAAGGACGCAAGGGTACCCTGAGCAAAGTCGCGCGTCCTTATTAGGGCTTTTGACTGCAACACTTGCCGATCGGAGTGATTGTCATGCTTGTACATGTCCTTCCTGCTGAAGCACATTGGCGCAACTGTGAGATCGACGGCCGTGCTCCCGCCGTTCGGAACTGCGCCCTCCCCTCACGCGCGACGCGGGCCTCCTTTCTTCGGTGCCCGACTTCTTCACCGCCGGTGTCGCCCCGCCCCTTCCTCCTCGTCCGCGCTGCCCTGGCCCACCTGCTCCTCCTACTCCTGCTCCTGCCGTTGCTCCTCCGTCATCCTCCTCCTCCTCCTCCTCCTCCTCCTCCTCTTCTTCCTCTTGCTCGTCAGCCACCTCTTCATGGAATGTGCACAGATCCCCGCGTCTGTGCTCACGCACACCACGACACTGGGGCCCTTCTGGACGGTTCCAGGTCCGCGCCGACACCTTTCGGCGGATAGAGGAACACCACCTGAATGGGAATGGGCGGGTGCCCTGATGGTCCGCTACCGAAAATTTCCGGTAGCGCTCCGCAGAGATCGGTCGCTACCGAAATACCGAAATGTAGCGCCTAATACCGGTATCAGAGCGTTCTGAAATCCGCTATTTCAACGCCCTCAAACGAAGATCCGGTCGCTACCGAAATTCGGGGTGCGTCGAAATCGCTACCGAGAATTTCCGGTACCAGACCATCTGGGTGCGGGACAGCTCTGCCCAACACAACCTGGCCTCAGATAGCGACGGACCACCGCCGCCACCTGCCACCCGCCACTCAGGTCGGGGACACCCGGGGGCCAGCTCGACCTCCGTGCGGGCCACGCGGTGCGAGGCGTGAGGAGGACAGGGAGGAGCAGGAGGAGGGAGGTGGGAGGAGGAGGGAGAATGAGGAGGAGGACGGAGGAGGAGGAGGAGGAGGAGGAGGAGGAGGAGGAGGACAAGGAGGACAAGGAGGAGGACCCTTAGACCCGACGTCTCGAACAAAGATAGAACATCGCGACACATGGCGGCTGGACCCCTGGATCCCATCGTTCCGCGCCATGTTTCTTTCCAGATCGATATGTGAGGGTCCTGGGGCCCGAGACTGGGCGAAGACGCCTGGCTCGGAAACATCGAGATGCCAGGATCTCAGGGGAGGAACGGACAAAAACCATGAGTGCGGACAAGTGTCTGGGCCTCGGTGGGTGAGGCTTTGGCCTCGAGGTACTGTGGTGTGTTGAGACATGTGCGCGAGACTTTTAAAAAAGTTATGTAGGCCAAGGAGGAAGAAGAGGAACCCTCGTAGTCGATGTCGTCGCGTGTTGGTGGTGCCGCGTCGTTGTGTGGAGTCGGTGCTGATGGTCTGTACCGGGTTGCTGCTGTTGCTGGCGCAGGGCGCTGGTAGTCGGCGTTTGGTCGTCGGTGGCTGGTGTTTGTGGTCGGGTGGTCGGCTCTGTCAGCGCTACCTCGGGGTGCGGATGTGACAGCTTGTATTATCATACGTACGGTAATCGTGGCGAAGGCATTCTCGAGTGAGTTTCACCATGTCGTCTTCGTCGCCGCTGTGAGCTATCTCACATCGTTGGTGTCGCGGTGGAGGCATCGTCGTGGTTGGGTGGCGTCGCTGTTGTCGCGCTGTGTTGCCTTTGCTAATATGTCGATGTACGCTACGAAGAAACGTCCGCACATCATCATCCCGGCGTTTGTGCTGGCCGTCATGGTGTCGATATCCCTGCTGTCTTGTCCAAGTTAGGGCTCCAATTCAGTGTTTATTGTGTTCACCTGTTGGGTGGGTGGCCACACGCGATGCCCAGCGCCGAGCCATCTGGCGGTGCATCTGTGCCACGCCTTGGATGTCGTGCATGTTCATGAGTTCCTCAGCTCTGCGGGAGCTCTGGCAGATGTAGCCAGACCATACCAGGAGGCAAAGGAGGAGGCAAAGGAGGAGGAGGAGGAGGAGGAGGAGGAGGAGGAGGAGGAGGAGGAGGAGGAGGAGGAGGAGGAAGAGGAGGCCGACGACGACGACGACGCCGCCGGCAGCGACCCCGCGAGCAGCCGGCGGCAGCAGTGCGAGCGGCCCAGGGCCTGCCGCGGGTGCCGCCGCGCCAGTGGGTGCCCCGGCCCCGCAGGCGGCGCGGCCGTCACCGGGGGCGCACCACGGCTGCTCGCGCGCCCCGGCGCGCTGCGCCTGCTGCAGCGGGGAGCTGCGACGACGACGACGACGACGACGACGGCGACGTCGACGGCGACGACGACGACGACGACGACGACGGCGGCGACGACGACGACGACGACGACAGCGACGACGACGACGACGGCGACGACGGCGGCGGCGGCGAAGACGGCGGGCGCGGCGACGGCGGACGCGACATGCCCGCGTCGCGTAAAAATTATACTCCAGACAAATTGGCGTCGTGAACACATCGCGACGGACTGCTCTTGTCCGTTTCCGGCCCTTCGGGGGCCCTCGCCGGGCCCCAGGACCCGTGACAAAACGATCGTTTCGCTACGATCGTGACCATACGGGGTGTCTGGAGGGATCCCTGCCCCTTCCCCAGGGCCGGTACCCCCGTTCGTCGAGAATCGCCTCTCGACGAACAAGCGGCCCCGAGGAAGGGGCCAGGACTTCCAGAGACCCCGCACTGAACAAAGACAGGCCATCGCCTGCCTGGGGGAGCCGCCCCGGCCGCTCCACGGCGACGCACCTCGCCATGCGAGTGCCCCTCCCCCCCCCCCTCCCACCCGCCTCCCTCGCGGCCGCCTTCGCCTGTCTTCCGCTCCTCCTGCCGCCGGTGAATCTGCGCTTTCCTAAGGGGACCGCTTGCGAACCCTACCCCTACCCCCCACGATTTCTGAGGGGGGGAGGGGGAGGTTCTCTTCGCTCGGGAGCTTCTGGATTAGGTGAACCCCACCCTCCCCCTCAGAAATCGCGGGGGGTAGGGTTCGCAAGTAGCCCCCTCTTTCCGTTGCCCAGACCGCCTGAGCGCGCGTGCGGACTGCCTCCGCCGCAGCTGCCGCGCTGCGACGTAAAAAAAGTCTGGGGAGGCCGCGTGAGGGCAGGATCAGTCAGCATCGGATCGGGACATCGGAGCGAGTCGACATCTTCTTCAGGTCGGGCTGCATCGGCACGGAATCAGAGTCTCATCGGATCGGATCGCAGCCAGGAGGCACAACCGCACCAGGCAACTTTCGGGCCGCCTCGGGCCGCCGGAGCACCGGAATCGAATCGGATCGGGCCGACCGGATCGAAAGCGACATCGCAGCGAATCGATTACTGACTGCCTACCAGACCACCCCAACCCAACCCGAAGACCCGAATTTCGGGTTGGGGGGGGTAAGGGTTCCACGCGTGCTTCTTCGATGCTTCCCGACCCCCCCCCACTATAAATAGAGGGTAGATCTGAGCCTTCGCGTTGGGTTGGGGTGGTCTGGTGGGTGGTGAAGTACGACATCGAATGCGACCTCCAGAGATCGACCCGAACCGAGGCGAGGAGAGCGGCACCGAAGAGGACAGCGAACCGGACCCGATCGGATCGAGACGGGCCCCTGGAGGAGGCCTCGTGAGGGCCTGCCGCCTCCCCGAGATCCCGGCGCCTCCATGCCTGGCCATCGCTCGGACGTCCATTCCCCGTGTTTTTGTCTCGGTTTCGTGCGTGGCTTTTGTCGCCAAGTGATCAAGGATGCGCCTCATGCCTGGCCATCGCTCGGACGTCCATTCCCCGTGTTTTTGTTTCGGTTTCGCGCGTGGCTTCTGTCGCCAAGTGGTCCAGGATGCTCCTCGATGGTCCTCGCCGAAGGAACAGTGCTCCTCGATACCCAGTCTCCGAGGTCCCGGCGCCTCGTGCTGCTTTTGGCCCGAGCCGGGCGTGCCTGCTTTCGCGCTGCCTCGGGCCTCCTGCGGGGCCCCCTGACCTTCCTAGAAAATTGCACCCGACTTCAAAACCTATCCCAGAGCTATTCTACGTCTTGGTTTTAGGCCGTTTCGCTCAGCCTTTTTTTAGGTTTTTAGGTCCCCCGAGCTGAAAAATAGCTCTCTGGAAGGTCGGGGCCCTCGCAGACCGGAGGGGCCCCCGAGGGGGGGGCGGCCGCGAGGGGGCGTCGCCGAGCACGGCCTGAGGCGCGGGCGCGGCCCAGGGAGGGCCCGGAGACGCATGCCAGGCAGCAGCAGCGGGGGCCACGAGATCTCGGAGGTATTACCAGCCTCGAACGTATCCCTACCCCTAAGACTGTCACGCCAAAAGGCGATGACAATCTCAGGGCTTCGCCCTCAAAAAATAAGGTACCCCCCAAGATTGGCATCGTGATGAGGAGGTGCCCAGCATAGGGATCGGGATATGCTCCAGGCTGGTAAAGGTACGATGGCCCCCGCACGGACATTCCCCACCCCCCGAATCATCACTTGCCTCTTTGGGCGGCGAGCCAAGGGGGGGGAGGCGAGGAGGAGCGGGACTTCTGAGAGAAGTTTTCGGAGCCTTCCCCGAAGACACGGGAAGCTTGTCAGAAGGCGCGAGGGCTTCTGAGACGTCCCGCCTCCTTCCGAGGTCTTCTCCTTCTCATTTCCACCCATCCCTCGCCGCCCACTCTTGGCCGCCCCCGAGCAGGTCGATGTGGCTCACAGAAGGGCGCAGACAGAGGCGGTCGAGGGCTCTGGTCCTGAATGTGCACGATGCCGCCATCCCACACATTTTTTATCAGCGGGGCGAGAGCGAGACTCTTCCGCTAAAAGCTAGGCGGGCTACGCACAGCTTTATTTAGGGAGACAGGGCACAGGAAGGCGGGGCCTCAGGCGGCCGAGGGCGGGCGAGGCCCGGGGAACAGGCGGTGCCGTACAGAACGTGCAGGGCAAGGAACGCCTTGTACAAGAACCGAGGGCGAAGTCTCGGTAGGCGACGACGCGCAGGGCAAGGAACGTGCAGGGCAAGGAACGCGAAACCGCCATCCCACACGTGCGACGTCTTGAGGCTCTCAGCGCGCGGCCCCCGCGGAGGTCCCCCAAAAGTGCTCGCCCGACGGCCCCGGTGCCCTGCGAGGGTCCCCCCCCGGAGGCCGAGGACTACGGAACAAAGCTCCGTGCTGCTGGTTGCAGCCGCCCCGATGCGCAACACAGGCAACTCGACGCGTGTTGGCGCGGAGCTCAACACGTTGACTGAACTCTTTTTTGATCCGCGGGTCGAGAGCGCACCTCTTCGGGTCGAAGCTAAGCGGGCCGCGCACAGCTTGGACGTTGACTGAACACGTAGGTCTGGCGCGATGCGTTCGCCGGAACGCGGGCCGCCACGTATCGCGCCAGCACGCAGCGTGCCCACACAGACGTTCTGAACACGGCATGTGCTGCGCTTCGGAGCGGGCGCGTCAGGGCAGCTGCGGTCCTGATATTGGCACGGCGCGAGCATGCCTGTGATTGTTTCGCCACGTCGGATCTCAGGGTTTGGCAAGGCGCGCGTGCGGTGATAGAAAAAGAAAAAACAACAACATAAACGTAAACTTTTGGCGCTCCGTGCGGATTTCTTGGATTCACGCTGGACCCTCCTCCCTAGCGCGCGGTGCGCGCCAGGGGCGGTGCCAGAGGCGCCGCCGGGGGGCCCAGGCGCGGATCCAAGAAAGTTTATGTGTGTGTGTGTGTTTATTCATCTTCAAAGTGAGCGCGAGGTCTTCTGCATCTGCGCAAGGCGCGGTTCCCTGTCCTGATCTCATCTTCTCTCCTCGTCCGCCTCGTCTGGGGGCGTCCTCTGGCCGCGTGCGGGCAGGACCGGAGCCGACTCCATCATGGCAGGCTCGCGTCGTGTTGACCGCAACGTTGGTTCCTGACACCGCGGGGTTCGATCAAACTTGAACGACGGGCAGCTTCAGAAGCGCCGGATCGTTCAACGATCGGCCGATTCTTGGTCACGGGCGGCGTCCAACCTCACACGCTTGCGCTGGGGTCGCCGCTGGTCGACGCGACGCAAGCCTACCGTATGACGTCTTTCTTGCACGGGGGTGGACGTATTACACACGGACAGCCAGAAAGAAAAGCCTGTTCAGGACTTAGCCGAAGCCGACATATGGCTGCCTAGGAGCCTTCCACGATCTGTCTGCACTTGAAGGATGCATGTGGTCCTGCGCCGTCAAAGCTTATGGGTAAAATCGGGGCTGACTTACTTATGACGTCTTCCTTGCACGGCGATGGAAATAGTCCTCACATCCCATGCTTGTTTTTGGACAAGCTCGCGATCGCACCAATACCAGTGGACACACCAGAGCGGAACTCCACCCCCTCAAACAACATGACTGCCCTGGGGCGCATCCAGGTCACAATGTCGACAGCCATCGCGACGAGAAGCGGACCCGCAGCAAAGGGCGGAAAACGTGAAAACAAACAATCGAACCTCGATGCCAGTGTTGCTAGAATTGGCCCTGGCCCGAGGTGGCCACAGCTTCTCGTACCATTTTAGAGCACCTGGGGCCGAGGGACATCTGGGCCTCCTCGGGAATCCTGGGGACACCTTGGGCCAACTGCACCTCCTCCAACCTGTTTTCGAATCATAAGTCGGCTCTCCGGCTGGAAAACCGCCGAGAACCAACGACAGGGTCCGACAACCTCGAACCTCGACTTTGCCAACACCCGCCGTCGCCTGGCGAGACCCGACCGATCCCCCCCTCTGCGAACTTTTCCTAGACTCCACGCTGGTGCACAGTTTGAAAAGTGCTTCTACAGGCCTCGGAAAAAATTAGCGAACACTCATGCCACATTCATCTGTGAACGCCTCCCCCTTCCCCCAATGTTCAAAGTTGGCGGTGGGTCTGATGAGTTGCACCTCGACCGCAGTCTCCCCCACGCGTGCCATCTTTGAGTTTGGGGGGCAGGGGGGGTGTTCACTAATTGTTTCCCTCTACCGTAGCACGGCCCGCTGTGGGGCCTCCGAAGCAAATGACTGCGAAGGTGGGGCAGCGCTGCTGCACTCCCGCCCATCCCCACCTGCACTAAACTGTGTACGCAACTAACTTGTCAATAACTGAATGCAGAACGATCTTCGCATGGTCAATTCAGGATAGCCTGAACACAAAAAGTAGCCATCCCTTGGGGCCGCATCTTTTACATACGCCAACGTCCGCCGGCCCGCCGCCGGCTTCCGCCAGCGGATCCGCCCTCGTTTACTTCCGCCACCTTCCGCCGATGAAGAGAGGACAACTTCTTCGATCCTCGAAGGTGAAGTCTTCCCCGGAGCGCCCCACATGATGCTCAAAGACTGGGCGCGGACAAATTCTGCCCCCACCTCCTACTGCTGAGATAGGGGCCTCCTGGGTTGAGCCTCAGTAGATGGGGTCGGAGGACCGCGCCGCATCGCTGATACATTGCCGATGCATCGGCGATGCATCGGCGATGCACCGTCGGTGCATCGTCGACGTGGGCGATGCATCGGCGGCGTCAACATGAAGCCAAGTGGGCTCCACATCGAGCCGCGTCGGCGATGCATCGGCGCTGCAGGGCGATCCTCCGACCCTACCTGCTCGGACTCCATCTAGGATTAGGTCGGGCATGTCCCCCTACAGGCGGATTTTGGATGACAAATATATGTTTCAAAAGATTCCCCAACTGTCAAGATATACTCTAAAAAAGTCGTCCCCCGACTATTTTCTCACTATGTTGGAATATTCCTCCAGTAGACGGTCAGGCCCAACTTACATCTGGGAGGCCTTGACGAGACGCAGCCTCCGCGCAGGACCCCTGGGCGGGCCCCATGCCTGGGCCCGATCGAGCCGCCCGGCCCGCCGCCCGCCGCGCGCTCCGCGCCGTCGGCCGCGGAGCCCCGCCTCCGCGGGGCGCAAAAGGGCTGGGCGGGGGCGGGGGGGAGGCGGGGAGGCGAGGCGAGGGAGGGAGGAGGGGGGAGGGGGGGGGGGAGGGGGGGGGAAGGGGGAGGGAGGCGAGGGAGGGAGGCGAGGGAGGGGCGGGGGGGGGAGGGGAGGCGAGGAGGGGAGGGAGAGGGGAGGGAGGGGGGGGGGGGGGGAGGGGAGGAGGGAGGGAGGGGATGAGGGAGGGGCACATGGGAGGGAGGGGGGGGGGGAGAGAGGGAGAGAGGGAGCGGGAGAGGAGGGGGGAGGTGGAGCGTGGTGCCGAGGGAGGGAGGGGGGGAGGAGGAAGGGGAGGAGAGAAGGAGGGAGGGCACAACAACTCGGAGAAGTCTCACTGCACTGGCCTGGCGGGCTGCGCCAGCCTCGCAACGGCGGGAGGTGCCGCAGCACGACCAGGGCTGGGGGAAGACACCCTCCCCACTGGCGCGGGCTGCAGTGGGGGCCAGTCCACGAGAAACCTTCCACAAGAAACCCCACCCTGCGACACCAGGACGTCCATGGTTTTTTGGTGTGGGAACGTTATGCTTGCCATGGCAAAAACATCGGCACCCAAGAAACCCAGGGCATCCTGGAGACAAGCAGGGTGTTTCTTGGCATGGGTCTCCACTGTAAGTGGTCCTCAGCTGAAAAAAGAAAACGGGTCTGTGGTGATCAGGGCGTGACACACCCCGTCTGCACGGCGGAGAACAGGCGCCGGCTTCCAGCGCGCTCTGGCCTGCGCGCATCGGCACCTCAATGACGTGGCGCCACCTTGGGGCATCCCCCGCAGCGGCTCAACACAGCGGCGGCGGAAGAGTTGTCAGCAGTTCTCACAGCGCACCAGGGAGAGGGGCTTACACTGGTGTGCTAGGGGTGAGCTTCAAGGTGCGCCTGGAGGCTTCCCTGGATAGTGACCCAGAGAAAAGTGTTCGGACGGAAAGCCTGTTGCAGGTCGTTCCAGGTGGACTGAGCTCGTTGGAATCTGTCCAGCAGAGGGCTATACTGCTCATGGATGGAGAGGAAGGTCAGCGCAAGGTTTATGACACGCAGTTGCAGCACCGTGGTGCTAGCGATGAAAACCGTTTCGCGTGCGTTCCCGGTCTGGCTGTTGTCTGGCAACCATGAGGTGCTGAGCGAGGGCGTGCCTGCGATCCGTTCGCTGCATTGGTGTTCCACCAGTGCCTGCACCCTCTTGGGTGGTAGGGCGGTCGCCTGGGGACGACCTGGTGACTACATATGCGTGGTGGCCGCGGAGGCGGGGTCCTGGTGGACTGCAGCCCCATGAGGCACCGCTCCCGAATGCCTGTCCTGGCGCCATTCTGCGTTCGTCGGCGCCGCGAAGGTCGCTATCGTGACCTCCTGATGGAGCTGCAGTGGCTTCTTTCACGTTGTCCAACGTTATCCAAGGCCGCACCTAGACCCCGTGGCTCCTCGTGGTCTCCTCCGAAACCATCGGCTGCGTCTCCCCATGAGTTGTCAAGATCGTCGAAGAAGATCGGCCCGAGTGGGCCTTGCGACTGAGAGGGGCTGGCAGGTGAGCCTGGTGGCTCGTCGCGTCTTTGCCCCGACGACGTGCACATCTTGCCGGGTCGGCCCTAGAATAACCCGCGCGCCTGCGTGGCAAGGGCACCGCGCGGCGGGGGCGGCCGCAGATCGCGACGGCAGCGTCGTGGAGAAACGCCACGCATGCGTGCGTCGCCCCTTGGCTCCCCGGGTAACATCTTGAAGCTGCGGGGTGTACCGACCTGGTTTGGTGGCCGCGGCGCTAGAAAGCGGCGGCCGTTCGGGGCGCGGGCGCGACCGGCTTTTGTATCCACGCCCCTACGATTGTGTTGTACTTAAGGACCACATCCCAGAAACAATTTCGAGCACCCAGAAAAGTATCGGAACAGTGCCGAGCGAGTATCGCCTCCCAGGGCCCGACACGTGAAAACTCCAGTTTCGGTACGTCAGGTTCGTGCCGTGCCGACTTCGGCGTTGGTTTCTGACACCGCGGGGATCGTTCCACCTTGAACGATCGGCCGTTTCCGAAACGTCCAAGTCCTTCCACATCGAACGATTCTGGGTCGCCCGCGGCGCTCAACGTGGAACGCCGCTGGCGGGGTCGCCGCTGGTCGACACGACACGATCCTACCGTACTATCCTGGTGTTCGAGATTCTTTCTGGTGATCCAGGCTGAAGTAGGTTGGAACACTATATCCCTACGGTTAGGTCGGGCCTGTCCCCCTACAGGGGGATTTTAGACGAAACATAACAACATACCCCAAACAATACTCAGACAAGATGCCCAAATATACTCCAAAAATTATCCCCCGACTCAATGTTTTGCCTATTTTTGCATACTCCCCCCTGTAGAGGGACAGACCCGACTTAACCCTACGGACGCGGCAGGAGCAGGAGGAGGAGGAGGAGCAGGAGGAGGAGGATGAGCAAGAGGGAGGAGGAGGAGGAGGAGGAGGAGAGGAGGAGGAGGAGGAGGAGGAGGAGGAGGAGGGAGGAGGAGAGCAGCAGCAAGAGGAGGAGGAGGAGGAGGAGGAGGAGGAGGAGGAGGAGGAGGAGGAGGAGGAGCAGGAGCAGCAGGAGCAGCAGGAGGAGGAGGAGCACGAGGAGGCTGAAGTAGCTTGGAACACTGCAGCCCTGCGGACGCGGCAGGCCCGGGCCGCCCGGACCTTCCAGAGAGCTATTTTTTAGCACTGGAGACCTAAAAACCTAAAATTAGCCTAAACTTAGCCTAAAATTAGCCTAAAATTAGCCTAAAATTAGCCTAAAATTAGCACTGGAGACCTAAAATTAGCCTAAACACCAAGACGTAGAATAGCTTTGGGATAGGTTTGTCAGGCGGGTGCTGTTTTGTAGCCCTCCTGGAAGGTCAGGGCGCTGCCCTCGCCGACGCCGGCGACAGGACGGTGCATGGCCGCGCGTGCGAGGCCTCGGGCGCCTCCGGCCCCGGAGGGCGGGCCCGCCGCCGGGCCACGCCTGCTGCCTGCCTCCTCCTCCTCGTTCCTCCTCCTCCTCCTCCTCCCTCCTCCCTCCTCCTCCTCCTCCTCCCTCCTCCTCCTCCTCCTCCTCCTCCTCCTCCTCCTCCTCCTCCTCCTCCTCCTCCTCCTCCTCCTCCTCCTCCTCCCTCCTCTCCTCCTCCTCCTCCTCCTCCTCCTCCTCCTCCTCCCCTCCTCCTCCTCCTCCTCCGCCTCCTGCTCCTCCTCCTCCTCCTCCTCCTCCTTCTCTTTTTCCTCTCCCTCCTTCCTCCTCCTCCTCCTCCTCCTCCTCTCTCCTCCTCCTCCTCCTCCTCTCCTCCTCCTCCTCCTCCTCCTCCTCCTCCTCCTCCTTCCCTTTTCCTCCTCCTTCCCTCCATTCCCCTCCGCTGAACCACGCCTGCCGCCTGCCGAAGGCCCGCCCTGGCAACAACGACGACGTCGACGACGACGACGGACGACGTCGACGTCGACGACGGACGGACGACGACGGACGACGGACGACGGACGACGGACGACGGACGACGGACGACGGACGACGGACGACGGACGACGGACGACGACGACGACGACGACGACGACGACGACGACGACGACGACGGACGACGACGACGGACGACGACGACGACGACGACGACGACGACGACGACGACGACGAACGGCGGACGGCGGACGACGACGACGACGACGACGACGGACGACGACGACGACGACGACGACGACGAACGACGACGACGACGACGACGACGACGACGACGACGACGACGACGACGGACGACGGACGACGACGACGACGACGACGACGACGACGACGACGACGATGGACGACGGACGGCGGACGACGGACGACGTGCGGATGACGTGCGGTCGACGGTCGACGACGAAGGACAAACGGCGATCGAGGATCGCCGACGCCCAGGAGGCCTCCGCCCCGACGGCGGCGTCGACGGCCCCCCGCCGCGCGGGGTCGCGCACGGAGTCCCACGCGGCGTGGCCGAGTTGCACCTGGCGGTAACGGTCGTCGTCGTCGTCGTCGTCGGAAGAAGAAGAAGAAGAAGAAGAAGAAGAAGAAGAAGAAGAAGAAAAAGAGGGGGAGGAGGAAAAGGAAGAGGAGGAGGAGGAGGAGGAGGAGGAGGAGGAGGAGGAGGAGGAGGAGGAGGAAAAGGAAGAGAGGAGAGGAGGAGGGGAGGAGGAGGGAACAGGAAGGGAGGCGGGAGGAAGGATGGTGTGGACTAGGCGAATGAGGAAGACGAAGAGGAGGAGTAGGAGGAGGAGTGGAGTGAGTGGAGTGGAGTGGAGTGGAGAGGAGTGGAGTGGAGTGGAGTGGAGAGGAGAGGAGTGGAGTGGAGTGGAGTGGAGTGGAGTGGGGTGGAGTGGAGTGGGGTGGGGTGGGGTGGCGTGGAGTGGAGCACACCGCCAAGCGGACGAGTGCACGAGCGCCCGCCGCCACCGGCCGCCCGCGATCGCCGCGGGCGAGGCGGCGCGCAGAGTGCGCAGCGCCGGGCCGAGGGCCCCACCGACGAGGGGGCACTCGGCCCCTGGATCGTTCAGGGGGTCGTCTGGAGGAGGAGGAGGAGGAGGAGGAGGAGGAGGAGGAGGAGGAGGAGGAGGAGGAGGGCCCTCGGCCACTGGTGGGTTCAACCCTCGGCCCGAAAGGCCAGCGGCGGGGGGCTCACGCCCAGCTCGCCCGTGGCGAGGCGGCCCCGCCCCGAGGCCACGCACAGAAGGCGACGCGCGCCACGAAAGGCAGCCGCGCCGCGAAGCGCGGCAGACGCGCGAAAAAGGCGGGAGGCGTACGTACCCGACGCGCGCGCCAGGGGCGCCACATGCGCCAGGAGGCAGCAGCTAAGCCGGTAAACCGCCCTACAAGCCCGTTCTGACATTCCGAGGCCTCGGATAACGACGCGCCACGCGTGCCGCCCCGATCAGCCACCCGAAGGGCACCACTCCCTCGGGGACAACCCGCCCCCACGCACGCCACGGCGGGGGACCGTGACCGTCGGAAGAATGGACGGGGATCCTCCGATGAGCCCCCCCCGCATAAGGGGTCCCGCGGCACCACCCTTGCCCCCCCAAGGGGGCGCTCAGGAAGGCCCCAAAGGAGGAGGAGGAGGAGGAGGAGGAGGAAGGAGGAGGAAGGATGAGGAGGAGGAGGAGGAGGAGGAGGGAGGAGAAGGATGAGGAGGAGGAGAGAAGGAGGAGGAGGAGGAGTAGGAGTAGGAGGACAAGTAGGAGTAGGAGGAGGAGGAGGAGGAGGAGGAAGAGGAGGAGGAGGAGGAGGAGGAGGAGGAGGAGGAGGCGGAAGAGGAGGAGGAGGAGGAGGAAGAGGAGGAGGAGGAGGGAGAGGAGGAGCAGGAGGACGAGAAGGAGGAGGACGAGGAGGAGAACCGCCCCCCCGACCTTGCCCCTCTTGTCCGACCCTTGCCCCTGCTATCCTTCCATCCCCCCGCATCCCAGATGCCATGTCATGTCTCACCCCCTCCATCCTGCCCCCGCTGTGCACCTGCGAGCCCTGCGATACCCCCCTCCCCTCCCCGCCGCCCTCTCCCGCGACGCAACCAATACACTTGCCCTCTGGAAACTGGCCTCAACCACCCCGGAGACTGCCCCAGGCCCATGCTCGAGCCGCGCCTGGGAATAGTGCCGACAAGGTGCAGCCGAGAACGCGCGGGCGAGCAAGCTCTGCCGCCCAGGCCCCTCCTCCTGCTCCTCCTGCTTCTCCTCCCCCCGCCGCTGCTGCTCCGCACTGCTCCGCTTCCTCCGTTTCCTCCTCCCCTGGAGGGAGAGGACAGTGACCATGACGAAGACTGAAACGCGGAAACGTCGGTGCCGATCCTGGTCATCGTCTCTCTTGGTCATCCTCGATTCGTGGATCACCCTCGCAAATCGGCGACGGCCGGCATGGACCATGGCCACGATCGGCGCCGACAAGATCCCGCGACATCCCGGTCATGGTCAGCGTCTCTCTTCACCTTTCGACCCTACCCCCGCCGCTGAGCATCGCTTGATTGGTCGATCCCATTCCCCACTGGCGTGGCCTGGGCCCCACTGGCCGATTTGCCCCCCCCCCCCCCCCCCCGAGATGGGGACATAATTGGCCTGTTCCCTTCTAGTTTCGAGAGGCCTATCCCCACAACTGGGGTGGTGGGAGGTGGCCCTGTGGGGATGGGGATACATCTAGAAGAAGAAAAAACTATATAAACATAATTTGTTTGCGCTCCGCGCGGATTTCTTGTATCTGCGCTGGATCCCCCTCCCTGGCGCGCGCCAGGGGTGGCGCCAGAGGCGCCGCCAGAGAGGCCCAGGCGCCGACCCACGAGATCCGCCCGGACCAGCAACATATTTTGATTATGGCGTTTGCTTCCTCCTCCGAGTACCGAAGGATGCGGAGCCGCTCGCCTCCAAGGCCGCAGCGACGAGGACGAGGAGTCGCCCCTCAGCACGGGGGTGAAGCGGCCCCCGCTGGCGTGCAGCCGCCCTGCGGCCGCCGCGGGCGGCGCGGGCGGGCAACGCGTGCGGTGCGACGGCCCGTCGGCGGATGGCCCGCGCACTGCCTGGAAGGGTGGAGGACGAGCTGCCGGCGCGGAAACACCCTGAGAGCCTGGCGTCTCACCTTCTGTGCGAGCCGGGCGTTTTCGCCCCGGGGCGGGCCCCGGGACCCACGCGGATCGATCTGGCTCGAAACATGGCGAAGAAAGATCGGATCTAGGGCTACAACCGCGATGTTTCATGATGCCTCATTTTCGCTGGAACGTCGAATCTCAGGGCACTCCGAGGGCGTACCGAATAGCTATCTGTTGATAATAATACGAGTATTCAGACGAATCACAAGACTAGTAATACCAATAACAATGCTAATAAGAATCACAATAATAACCATAATATTAATAATAATTTGTGGCTCTAATACTGGGACTCATAATGCTAATACTAATACGAGCACTAAGAAGAATAGCATGACTACGAAGAATAATCATCACAAGAAGGACAATCACAAAACAAGCTAGAGGAGGGGGAGGGGGCGGATGTATCAACCCCGCAACCGCCTGGCCATCGGAAGACTATCTTCAGAAGTGCCCCCCACCCCCCACCCCCCGCGCGACTGGGCGGGAGGCGGGCCGAAGCCTCCGGGAACCCGAGGCCCCCAGTGCCAGTCCCGGTGCCGAGAGCGGGGGAGGTGCCAGACAGGCAGCGGGTGGTCCCAGCGTCGGAGCACGCGCACCAGAGTCGCCGACGCACACCGCCACGACCGAGCAGCGATCGACGCACGTGGCAGACGGGCAGCTCCGAATCGGCACCGGCCTGGGCGCCACTCGCGCATGGGATGCTCGGCGTGAGAACGACAAACACCCGGGACATGACCTTATAAGCATGTCATCCCCCCTTCCCCTGCTGGCACCTCCACTTCCCTCCCTCCCGTGAATTCCCGCCTGTTTTGTCCCTCCCTCCGTTCCCCGCGCTCCCTCGAGTGGGCGCACCCACCCGCTCTCATCTCCCTCCTCCTCCTCAGTCCCTCGCAGCCATCCATTTCCAGCCTCCTTAAAGACACAAGTCCCCCTTGAAGGAACACGCACACACACAAACACACAAACACACAAACACACACAAACACACACAAACACACACAAACACACACAAACACACACAAACACACACAAACACACACAAACACACAAACACACAAACACACAAACACACAAACACACACACACACGCGGGTCGAGAGCGCACCTCTTCCGGTCGAAGCTAAGCGGGCCGCGCGAAGCTTGAATTAACCAGAGATGGGGGGGGGAAAGGGGGGCGCAGCCTCAGAACGGGGCCGGGAGGAGGCAAAGCCTTGGAGAAGGAACACACACACAGACACAGACACAGACACAGACACAGACACAGACACAGACACAGACACAGACACAAAAAAAAACACAAACACAAACACAAACACAAACACACACACGAACTTCAGAAGCGTAAGCTTCTGAAGGTCCGCGTGGCCTGCTTGGGTCGGCGCCGCTCCCCCCTCCCCCCCACTGGCCATCGCTCGGAGGCGTCCATGCCCTGTTTTTTTTTGGTTTCGTGCGCGGCTGTTTCGCAGGATGCTCCCGGACACGGCTCGAGTTAAACAGTGTTTTCCGTGTTCGTCGTGTCTTCGTTCTCCCTGGCCCTGACTTCGTTCCACACGGTGCTGCAAAACGACGTCAAAGCGACAACGGCCCACGAAATCGCCAAACCACCGTTTCGCTCGAGCCCTGCTCCAGGATGCTCTTTGATGAATCCCCGCCGGGAGAAACAGTGCCCACGCCCGAGCGATGCCAAAGCCCAGGGGCGGCGCCGCTCCCCCCTCCCCCCCCACTGGCCAGCGCGCGGACGTCCAGTCCCTGGGCTTCTTTCGGCTCCGTGCGTGGTTTGTTTTCTCGCAGGACGCTCCAGGATGCTCCTCGAAGAACCCCCGCCGAGGGAAACAGTGCACACGTCCGAGCGATGCCAAAGCCCCCCGGGGCGGCGCCGCTCCCAGGGAGAGCCCAGCGCCGACCCCAGCAGCCCGCGCGGCACTCCGGCAGCTCACTATGGAGCCCACGTCTGGGCCCGCGCAGCTCGAGACAACAGGCGGGGGGGGGGGGGGGGGGGGGCCTAACCCTGACCTTCCAGGAGGGCTTAGAAATAGCACCCGACTTAAAAACCAATCCCAAAGCTGTTATACGTCTTGGTTTTAGGCTGTTTCGCTCCGCTTTTTGAGTTTTTAGGTCTCCAGTGCTAAAAAATAACTCTCTGGAAGGTCAGGGAAGGGAGCCCCTAAAGGGAGCCCCTCCTCGAGGCTCCTTTTGGGCCTCCATTCCTGCACCCTCCCAGAAGACCCCCAACGTTTCGAGCACCTGCGGGGCCCTAAGGGAGCCCTTTTTGTTTTCTCCCCCCGGCGGTATCCCACCTCGGCCTGCGCGACTTTCCTCGCGCAAAGTTCTGGGACGTTGTGAAACTCCCGCGCAACTCCGCTGGCCTTCGCCGGGCGCTCGCCACCGGCCCACGCCAATCTCCCTGGCCCGCTGGCGCCACTGGTTCGCCGCTCTGGCTCCACGGAAACCGCACCCAAGACCCCTCAAGCGGAGGCACATGTGCAATGCGCGTGCCATCCTCAGCGACCGCCCTCCAGAGCAGCCAGGCGCGGCTCTCGCACACAAGCCACGCTGGGAGAGCCACTGGGAGGAGGAGATGCGATGGACCAGGGCACAGAGGCGCCGCACTCCTGTGGTCGCCCTGCCTCGCGCCGCGAGGCTCAGGCTCGCTCGATGTCGCGGAGCGTTATGTTCTGCTCTGAAGCCATCTGTTTGGTCGTCACTGTTGGCGCGGGCCTCGCGCCCGGAGGCAGCGTCGCAATCGCGGCCTTATTGGCGGCCTCGGCGTTAATCGCCTCTATCTCCTCTGGCGCCATCTTCTGCGTCATCTCCAAGAACAAGCCGTCGGCAGTGAAGTTGTTGATGCCCTCGGCCGTCTTTATTTTCTCCTCGTTCTTCTTCTCGGCCTCCTTCCGGCGCTGCCGCTTCGCGGCGCGTTTGGCAGTGGCTTCGTCGTCGGCGGCCATCTTTCCCTCTCGGGCCTGGAAGGCCTCGGCGGCCTGCGTCGCGCCCCAGTCCTTGTCCATCTTCTCGAGCCGCTCCAGCTCCATGCCCCTGTAGCGCCTGTGCCTGGGGAAAGCGCCGCTCCCTGACCCCGCAGCTGCCCCGCGCGCTGTTGCCCTCCTCGGGCCTGGTGATCCTGCTCTCCGCCTGCGGGGGGCCACGCTGCTCGGATCCAGCGTCGCCGCCACCCTGCCGCTGGACAAGCTGCTGCTGCCGCCAACTCTAGAACTGCGAACTGCGAACTGCGACCTGCGAGAATGCACCGCGAGGGTGCCGCCGGGAGGGGCCGAAGCGCCCGCGTTGAGGTGAAGCATGCAGACAATGCGCGGCAACATGATTACAACGAAAAATCAACGAAGTCCTGCTCAAGGCTCCTCCATGCACTCGACTGCGCAATGCGTATAAGACTGCGCAATGCATCACATGGCGCCCCGGCCTCCAGAATGCCCTCGTCCGCGTCGCCCCATTTGTTGAAGTGCAAAATAGAGAAGTGGAATAAATCATCTGCCGTTTAGGTCGGCACTGTCGCCGTCGAGCGCCAAGATCGGGGTGATCTACCGGTTCCCGCCGTAGGACTCTGCGCGCCCATTCGGATCCAGATGTAACGGATACTTTGTGAGACCATTTCCATTTTCGCCGACGCTGCTGACGAATCCAATATTCCATGTGTAGATCGTGTAGAACTCGTTCGGCTTCATGCGTACATCTTTTGATCAATTGTCCAAGGCTCCAATTCCACGACGCGCTCTTCGTCGCTACTGTCTGTCTCTGGCTGAATAGGAGATGGCACGCTGGATGCATCGCGCCCGCTGTCTGCTTGCTGCGAGAGTTGGCTGCGTGTTGAATGTGGAGATCGAGGGGGAGACGGGTGCGAACTCGTCGTTCGTCTGGTCGTCACAAACCGCCTCCTTGGCAAACGAATAATCGTGCGCAGCATTCGTCGCTGAGCACGCTGGGCGCGGTTCTCCAGTTCTTTGGTCATCGCCTAAGCCTCCGACCCATGCAAGATATGAGGTGTCACTGCGCCGTTGAAGAGACGGATCCGGTCTTTCAAAGAATAGCGTTTTCCAATCAACTCTTGCTTGAGGGCGTGGAACTTTCCCCAAGCGCCAGATATCCGACTCTCGATCTCCATGCGGTTCGGTTCACGGAAGCACAACTTTCTGCCCGAGCATTCCGTGGAACCTTCCACGCTCAAGATTTCAATGCTCATCCCAGCAATGCGCACGAAGTCTGGTATTTGAGCACGCCCACCAACACAGTGAACGTTATGTAAAATCTTGGTCTTCTCTGGGTGAAGCTCCAGGACCACCAAAGCAGCCTCCCTTGCCAAATCTTCAACCATTCGAGAGACATGTTTGAGGGAAGACGCAACGAGCAAAACATCATCTGCGAAGCGTAGGTTTGACAGCCGCGTGCTGTGCACCTTGTGAAGCTTAATGCCAATGCGAGCCCGTTCCCATTGCTTCTTCAGACCACCAGTAACGTACTCTGATACACTGTTGAAAAGTAACGAGCTGAGCGGGTCGCCCTGCTTGGTGCCACGTTTGATTTCGAACTTCGCACTTGTTCGGTCTGTACGCGCAGACGCGGTCTGTCCCCGGTACAAGCACTGCAGTAAATCGATATACCCATTGTCCACGCCTTGTTGTTGTAGTGCGTCCTATATGCCTCTGTGTGTGACAGCATCGAAAGCTTTTTTGAAAATCGACTGCCACTGCCCATAACGGTATTTGCCATTCGTCCGCGGTCTCCTGTAGAATTGCAATTGTAAACAAATGGTCCGTCGTAGATCGGTCCGGTCTGAATCCTGCTTGATCTGGGCTTTGCATTTGTCAAGTACTGGTAGCAGCCGGTTGTACAATAATCTCGAAAACAACTTGTATAACATCGGAATGACAGAAATTGGCCGGTAGTTGTTAGGCATGTTCACGTCGCCGATCTTGTGCAATACCTTCACCACGGTGTGTTTCCAAGTGTCTGGAATTGGCGCCTGCTTGCTGATGATATCCTTGTACATCATAAGAAGAATCCTGTGCAAATCGACTCCGCCATGTTTTTCAACATTTCCGCAGCTATGCCGTTGGCGTCCGTTGACTTTCCACTTTTTAAATTCCGCAGTGCCGTTGGTAACTCTTCCATGCTGAACGGTGCAATCGGTGGCCACGCAGGCGATGAACTTGAATGCGAGGGGTCGTTGCTGCCACTGTTTTGGTGCACGTCTTTGTACAGCTCGCTGTAGAACTCCGCGAAGACATCGGCAATCTTTTGTCGGTCGTACTGGGCGGCCCCCTTTGCGTCCGTCATGCTCGTAATCATGATCTCCTTCTTCTGGGATTTGATGCCTGCTACCTTCTTCAAATTGCGATAGTCGGCAAGTCTTCCATTGATCTCTGTTCTACGCTTGCTGCGCTTCTCTGCTCGGATGGTCCGGCGGATTTCTCTGTTGAGTCGGCGTCTCTCGTCTCGGTCGTCCTCGGCAGCGTTCCGCCTCTGAGAGAGAAGATTGGTGAGCCTGGACGTCCTAACTGGTTTCGCGTGAACCTCCGAAGGGTCCGCGGATGCCTTCATGGACGTCTGAATGGCTTCTTCGATGAGCTGGGTGTCCGGCCGAACCGCCGAAGGACTATCACCCAAAATCCCCACGAACTGTCAAGACAAATGCTCCTGGTACCGTCTGTGATCATCTGGTGGCCACCTCGGTCTTCGCGACGCTGAACGCGACTTCCGCCGTCGACGTGCACCAGTCCTCTTGCGCCGTGCTCCGGAGATAAACAGATCGGTGATCAGACCCCAAATCAAGAACAGGTGTAATGCCACTGTCTTCTACGGTTTTCCAGAATCTCTTGTTCACCACTAGATAGTCGAGTTGCCGGTGAATATTGTCTGGCCCACAAAACGTCAATCGTAAATCTGATTGTTTTTTGTAGTGTGTATTTGTCAATATCAGCCGCCTCGCAGAAGCCCAATTTTTGAGCCACTGCCCCCGGACATTCTCCACGCCGAATCCGTAGAGACCAGTGCTTCGCGAAGTAGCGTGAGCTTCGCCAACTTGTTCGTTGATGTCTGCACCGATGACGAAGTACATGCTGTTCAGATCAGCCTCGCTGTGTAATTTGGACTAGACGTCGTAAAGCTGCTGCACGTGTGCGTCTGTATACCCAGAGTGAAGGAAATAAGCTGCAACAGGGCGCAAGTGAAACTTGCTATCCGAAATGTCGGCATATGCGACCCGCTCGTTGATAGGGTGAAACGATGTTATATTATGACGCCATCTTTTGTGTGCCAAAATTGCCACTCCACGGGTTGGCTTCAGATTCCCACTAGCCATGAAGACGTGCCCGTGCCCCGTGATCCAATACTCGTTCTGCTCCGTCCGCATGGTCTCGTTGATCGTAACAAGATCCCACCTTGTAGTGCCAAGCTCCGCGATCAGCTCTGCAACCCGGTCGGTGTCCGTTAGCCCTCTGACGTTTTTGTGGAATATGGCCAGGTCTGTCTCCTTTTCGGGTGTCTGAGCTGGTGCTGGTTTGCCTTGGCACGCCGTGCCTGGGCGGGGATCGCGATGCGTGTCGACTGGTGCCAAAGATATGCCGAAAGGCACGTCTCCAGCGGGGCGGCAGCGCGCGCCCGCCGCGCCGAAAGGGCGCGCGCGCGGCCTTTGGCCGGCCGGGCTCTTGCGCCAAGATGGCTACGGAGGGCCCCAAGGGAGCCCCCTTGGATGCTCCTTTCCCGCAGCCGCCAAGTCCCCCCCCCCTCCTCCCCCCCAGCGATCGCCCCCCCTCACGAGACGCCCGAGCGGGCCCCCGGTCCCTCACGCTGGGAGGTCTGCCGTCTGCCTCCGCGCAGCGGAGGGGCCCGGAGCCGATAGCCACCGCGGCCCCAACAGGAAGGACAGCACTCGCTGGTGAGCAGGCGGCCTTCGCCCCGGAGGGGCAACGTCCGCGGCGACACCGACGGCGAGCCCTATTCAACATACAGTCGAAATCTAGAGTAAGGACGGGCGGTAAGGGCCCAAGGGCCTCGGATGCCGAAGTTGGTATGCTTTGGGCGGCGGGCGGCCAACACCCTGAAGAGCTGGCCAAGTGAAAACAGCGAAAACCGGGCCGCAGAGGCAAGGACGCAAGGGTACCCTAAGGACATCCGTGCGTCCCGACTATGAATTTTCACTGTAGGCTTAAGTCGGGCGTGTCCCCCTACAGGGGGATTTTCGACGAAAAATAGAAGATACTCAAAAAATACTCCACAATTGTCAAAAATACTCAAATAATAATCTTCAAACTATTTTTTGACTATTTTTGAATACTCCTCCTGTCGAGGGACAGGCCCGACCTAACTGTAGGCAAGAACTGGTGCCTGTCCTCGTCCCCACCCTTTCCGTCCTGACACGCCGGGACACCGAGGGCCGCAACGTGCTCTCCATGGTCCGCCTCTCCAGCCACACCTCTTGTTGCAGAGGCCTGCTTCGCAAGGTCCTGGGCGCCCGAAGAGCCACTCCGTTCCTCCCTCCGGCGCCCTGCCTACCCTGACCTTCCAGGAGGGCTAAAAAATGGCACCCAACGTAAAAACCTATCCCAGAGCTATTATACGTCTTGGTTTTAGGCTGTTTCGCTCCGCTTTTTAGGTTTTTAGGTCTCCAGTGCTACAAAATAGCTCTCCGGAAAGTCAGGGTACTTGGGAGCAAAGGGGGGGGCCTGGCTCAGGGGGGAAACGTCGACCTGGAGTCGGCGATGCAACGCCGATCGATCGGCGACAGGCCCCCGAGGGCGACTCCGCAAGCTCCTTGGGCGGGTGCGGGGCACCGGGTGCCGATGCATCCCCCTTGCTGGAAGCTTGGGAAGGGGCACCGACACCAACGCCAGGGGGTGCCTCCATGGGAGGCAGCTGACCCTAGAGTGTGGTGCTGGCGGTAATCTTTCGGCCACCTAGGAAGCCCGAAGATGACCACCATCGCCGAGATCCTAATCCTCTTCCCTCGGTGGAGGCACACCGCCGATATGGGTGTTGGTGTCAACCTCTAGGCCTCCGACCTTGAACCGATCCACCCTCAAAATGCCCCCGAACTCCCGCCGATCTTTTTGAACGCGATGCGACAATACCAGCCTGCGTGCCTGGGTCAGGCCCGTCGCGCCCTCCCCACGGAAGCCACGCATCAAAAGACCGCTGCGGCGAGGTGCCACTCTTGCGTGCAGTCCCGCAGCAGCTGGGCTCAAGCAGGAGGAAGGAGGAGGAGGAGGAGGAGGAGGAGGAGGAGGAGGAGGAGGAGGAGGAGCACGAGCACGAGCACGAGCACGAGCACGAGCACGAGGAGAAAAGACCAGTGTAAACCCAAGACTGATTAACGATGTTCCGATCAACCCTCCCTCCAAGCTTCCACTACATCCACTACATAGGCCCCTCGAAATATTATTTCCGCTGAGCGGATTGCCCCATTGGGAGACAACCGTGTGCAAATCTTGACAAGTGCCCAAGCACAACTCCTGGGACTTCAGCGTCACGAATCTGCCGCTTTGTTGCGTCTTGACGATTCTGATCCGTGCAAAATCGCAGATCCTGGGATTTCAGTACCACGAATCAAAGGAACTGTTGCGCCCAGATAGCCCTACACCGCTCCAACGCAGGATTTCCGGTGCGTTAAGCATGAACACGTATGATACGATCGCACACGTTTGAACGAAAGCGCCCAGCGCTACGGCGAGAGCCACATTTTGAAAACGACATGCCCTCCATTTGTAAACCACTTGCCATACTTTGAAATGTCGGGTCGTACATGGTAGACAAAGGAGTCGCCCAGGCCTCCCTTCCGACCAGCCACGGGGCGCGACAAGGAGGTGTTGTTCATAAGGAGCAGGAGCGGAGGAGGAGGAGGTGAGGGAGAAGGGCTGGGAAAAGAGAAAGATACGGAAAATAATGAAGCAGGGGAAGAGGCGGCAACACTCGATCGTCGATCCTCGATCCTCGCAGTTTCCACGACCTTGCCCCCCTTGGGGAGACCTGCCGCGCTGCTCCGTCGCGCGGACGACAGGCCGCCGTCGTCGAGCTCGAACGACAGGCTTGGAGCCATCGGCGGCGCGGCGCGATGGCGGAACGCGCGCGCCCCCCGCTGCTCGCGCAGGCGCGGGCGCGAGCGGGGGGGCCAGCGGGGCCAGGAGGGGGAGGCTGACGTTACATCGGGCGTGTCCTCCATGCAGGGGGATTTTCGACGAAAAATAAAAATAGTTCAAATCATACTCCAAAATGGTCAAAGCATATTTTCAAAATAGTCCCCCGACTATTTTTGGACAGTTTTTGGATATTCCTCTTGTAGAGGGACGGGCCCGACTGAAGGCTGACGAAGAGGAGGAAGAGGTGGACGAGGAGACTGGAGAGATGGATGCCAAGTTTATGTGAAGAGCGGAATGCGAAGTGAACGCCGAGTCTAACAGCGTGCACCGAGCACGGATCCGGCTGGAAACGGCAGCGGGATAAGGACAGCAATGGCACAGGCAGGGACGAAGGTCAGACAAGCAGGACAGAAGGGCGTACCGTTCGAGTCTGGTGCTCGAGCAATTCCGTCGTGGATTCGTTGGTGCCACCTTGCTGCTTATATAATGTTCTACTGGCCGCGCTCGCGAAATTTGCCTGCGATGAGCGCTCTGCTGATCGCAACCAAGCAACTACTGGCGGAACTCATGCTCAATGACTGCTGCTGCTCAGTTGACACCGCCAGCTGGAGCAGCACTGAAGTGAATGCACAATCTCCTCAGTTAGTTCTTGACCGTGCGTGCCCGCAGAACTTGACGACTTCGTGGCTGCTGGCTAGGTCGACCTGCGTCCTGGTGAGCGGACCACGGTGGTCGACCTTCTGACACAGTCACACGAGTGGCCGCTTCACAGCTGGGTGGGGAACTGTGATGTGAGCTCGGTAAGGCCTTTTTTTCCTCGTCTCGTTGCTTAACTGGACCGTATCATGATCATGGCGCATCTGGCCGTCCATCTCGCTGAGCTCCAGGCCTATGCTGCCCTCGGTCACGGGGTCGGCCCGAAGATCCCGAATGTCGCACCAGAGTAAGTCCTCGATCTGCTTGATGCGCAGCTGGTCAGCTAACCGCCGCAGGCGGACTGCCATGCTGTTCTTGGACGGCGGCCGCGCCGCGCCCATGAGCAAGGCGCCGAACATGGACGCGCTATCGATGAGGAGATCTGCAGGGGCCGCGCGTCCACCTTCCCCCCCAAGCCGCGTGAGCATGCGCGCTTGCAGTCAGCCGGCTGCGCCGCGCGCTGCGAGCGGCTCGGGGCCGAGCGAAGATCGGCGCACAGGCTTGCGTCGTCGGCTCACTGCGTCCAACGTGTGGCACGCCTGTTCGCCGGTGCGGCTGGCACTGTCGAGGCGCATGTGCACGGCCCCTCTCGTGCCGCGCCCTGTCTCCTCCTCCCTCTTGGACTGCCCGTCACTGCGCGCGCTGAGTCGCGCGGCGCGCTCCATGGCTGGAAATGGCATGCGTACATTTATCTTGCGCGCGCCCAGGATGACTGAGTTGAGCTGCCTCGCGCGCAACAAGAGCAGCTTGTTACGGGCTCGCTGTGAGGCGGCGGCGCGCGCGGCAACGCGGCGCTGGCCGAGCAGGACCAAGCCGCTGCTCTCACGGGGGCGACAAGGAGGTCTGGAGCCTGAGCTCCTGCCGGCTCGTCAGCCTTTGCCATGAACAGGTCGACGCGTCTGATCGATAGCAAAGCGCCAATGTACTCATCTTGGTCGAGGCCACGGCGCCATCGGCACTGCGGTGCCGGCGCGCTCCGCAGCTGGTGGCGCCATTCGAATTATCTTTCATTTTGCCGCAGTCGCTCTCGACGCGGCTGATTTGCCAGTCGACGCGCACCTTTCGCCCAGCGGTCTTCAGACTGCCGACGCGCATGGACAGCGCGAGCACTAACTCCGAAACGACGGCGCCACGCGCGCCCGACGTCTCGCGCTGGGCCTCGAGCTCCAGGCCCCACCTGGCGGGCATGGCGCCGCGCTCTGGCGAGCGCGGGGCCCGGGCAAACTTCGCGGAGAAGGCTCGGGGTGCGCCCTAGCAGCCCGCGCCCCGCTCGGTGCAATGCAAGCGCTCGGTTTGCTCGTCGCAGCTCGAGCAGCTGGGCACCTGCCAGAGGATGGAAGCACTGCCGGGTGGCAGGGTGAAGTTCACCTCGCGGGGTGCTTCGCCTTGTTTCTGCATCGCAGGTCGCGCCGCGCGGGTACTCTCGCCAGTCTGGGCGGCGCGCCGCCTCCGAGGACAGCGCGCGCTGCGGCGCCCGCCTCGCTGCCCCCGCGAACGTCTGGGAGCAGCGTGGATCATCCCATTCGGGCCGCGCTTCAAACTGCATCCTCGCACTCGCCAGGAAGCTTCCTGGTAAGCCGCCAAGCCCCGCACCGCATCGTCTGTCGCAGCTTCATCGCGGCGGAGCCTGAGGCGCCACGCCACTCGTCCCAGGTGCCTTGGGAAGTGGCCCCGCGGACCATGGGCCGCCCGCTCGAGATTGCCAGGGGTCCGCGCCACAGGTGCGAGGAGGCCCAGGAGCGTCAGTGCACCCTCTCGCCTGCACCAGTGTCGCGACCACCATCCGTCGAGGGACCCAGCTGAGGGGAGCTCCAGAAGGTGGCCTTCACGCCGCAGCTGCTGAGCACGTGGCCCCGATCCACCGTGACCCACTCTCGTGCAGCATCAGCAGCAGCCGAAGAAGCTCTGGCACAGCATCCAGAACCGCCTGCACCGTGACCAGGAGGCGCATTTTCCCAATCCCCTGACCGAGCGCTGAAGTGGACGTGGCCCGCCAGGATGCGAGCCCGAAGCAGCGCAAGCCGTTCCGAGACCACCAGGGCAAGCAGGGGAGAGGGAGATGAGGAGACGGGAAGCGCCCCTCGGGCCCCCAAAGCCTTGCGCCTTGTTAGCCTGGGCCAGCACGCTAGGAGGAGGAGGAGGAGGTGGATGAGGAGGAGGAGGAGGAGGGATGAGGAGGAGGAAGAGGAGGAGGATGAGGAGGAGGTGGGGGAGGAGGACGGCAGGATGAGGATGCGGATGCGGAGGAGGAAGAGGAGGCGGGTGATGCTGAGGAGGAGGGACGTGCAGGGAGGAAGGAGGGGGGAAACGGGGGAAGAAGAAGAGGTCGAGTGACAGCGGCCGAGCGGGGCGAAGGGCACGCGGCAAAAGGGAGGAGACAGCCGGAGAGGTCCGACCGCACGCCTCGCAGACAGCGTGCGTCGAAGCAGGAGCGGCGTCCTCACCGAGAAGTCTGGGAGGGGACCTGTGCGGCCTCGACATCCGCATCCCCCTGCGCCGCCCGTTCGCCGAGGAGCTGGGAGATCAGCGCGAGGTGTGGCGGGCCCGTGCGAGCGCCATTCCGCATCGCCCTGTGCTCACCACGGCGTGCGGCCGTCCGCGGGCACGGCGACCTCCAGGGCGAACGGCAGCGACGAGGGGCTCTGCTCGTCCTGCTCCTCCGCCTCCTCCTCCTCCTCCTCCTCCTCCTCCTCCTCCCTGTCCTACCCCTCTTCCTGCTTCTGCTCCTCCTCCTTCTTCTCCTGTTTCTCCTCATTCTCTTCCTCAACATATGTTCCTAATCTCCCTCTTCCTCATCCCGCTCGTGCTCCGGTTCCTGCTCGCTCCTCCCCCCTCTCTCGTCCTTCTCATGCCCAGAACTGGATCAAGCATCAGGCCACTTCAAAATAGTGCGCGCGCCCCCAACAAAGAAAAACTGTCTTGCAAGTGCACCTTGCACTGGCGCGTGAGTGCCCAAGAGCTGCACACTGACATATTGACTTCTCGAGCTTGGAGCGACAAGAGGAGCGGGAGGAGCACCTGATCCTGTCGCGCTCCGCGTACTCCTTATTGATTTCCTCCAGCTCGCGAATCTAGGAGATACTTGTTCAACACCACTCGGCGCCTACTCTGGAGTAGCATCAGAACGTACCATAAATGTCATGCAATTACAATCCAGACCAAAATGTGTCTCTTAAGCCAGAGAATGACGCGGACGAGAGGTAATCATCCACGTCGACAAACTAGCCCTGGAGAGATTGGTCTACACCTACGCATCCAGCGCGCCCGCACGAACGAGCATGACTGCGTCCGTCAACAAGGGGTGACTGCGTCCGTCCACAGGGGGAGCCAAGGGCAGTGGTGAACAAGATCGTCGGCATGCCCCTGGGAGGCCCTCCTCCACAACCTCCTCGTGCACCAGCTCCTCCTCGATCGGGCTTTGGCAGAACTGGTTGTCGTGGGACCTGGCTTAGTGATGTGTACTAGGGGACGCCCCCCGCCCCTTTTCCTCTAACCGGAATTGCTGTCACCTGAAAAAAACACAAGCTACGGCAGACCTGGTTGAGTGATTCTGACCAATTTAGGTGCTCCGGGGCCCTACCACTAATCGGGTCCTATAACCTAGAGTCCTGGCTATACCCGACTCTGCCCCTACCCCTCCTCCTCCTCCCCGTGCACCTCCCCCCCTAACCCTCCTCCCCCCTTCCTCCCCCGTAGCCACTGTGGCTCGAGTAGACCAGCTCTCAAGCAAGGACACACCAGCTCTCAGCCTCTTGTGAGAGAGAGTTTGTTTCAGCATAGACACAGCGGTGGAGGCCGCTGTCCCTGCGCGAGCACGCCCGCGTGCACTAGGGCCGTCTTGGGGCCCTCCTAGGGACCTCTCGGGCCGTCCTGAAGCGTTCTTGGAGGTTTCTTGAGCCTCGAGCAAGGTGGGCAAAACTGACCGCCGTCCCCGCCGAGCAGTGGCTTGTGCTCGAGCCGCCCCGGCTCGAACTCGAGGCGGACGGTTCAGTAGGGGCCCGGGCACAAGACACGTTCCACAAAGAACCCAACCCTGAGACCAAAGGACGTCCATTGATTCTTGGTGTGGGAACGTCACGCTTCCCATCGCAAAGCCATCGAAACCACAGAAACCCAGGGCACCCTGGAGGCAGGCAGGGTGCTTCTTGGCATGGGTCTCCACTGCATGAAGATCCAGACATATCCTCCCAGAACGGTTCATCAGCGAGGCCTCTGGGGACGCCACGGCGTGGCCTGGCCGATACGGGCCAGCTTCATGACATGTGAAGTGCTTCATCCAGCCTGCCGGCCTAGAGCCCAAGCCTGCGCCGACGTAGTGGTGCCCAGTGCTTCCCGCCGGCGTGGAGCACATCGATGATCTCAGCAGCGAGAGGAATACAGAGCTGACGTTAGGGCACGTGGAGACAAGCACCACGGAAGCGCGGCAGCGCGCACGTGTGGAGGGCAAGCAGGCAAAACGCTTCGGCTCGGGTGCTCAAGCGCATCGTCCTGGTATCCCTACTTCCCCCGTCCTGGCCTCGATGGGCCAGGCCAGCTTCGGCGTGGAGCTACGGTCCGAGCAGGGAGTCACGTGGGGCGACATGAGCGGCTGATAAGAACAACAATGATAAACATACCACGGCTACTACTAATAATAATACGAAGAATAATATGATTACGATTAACACAATAATATGAATACTAATACTACTAATAATAACAATCGCATCAAACTAATAATAATGGTAATCGTAGTACCAAGAACAAAAATGTTATGAATAAAAATTAGTAGCAGAACTAATACATATAAAACTACGTAGTAGTAGTAGTAGTAGTAGTAGTAGTAGTAGTAGTAGTAGTAGTAGTAGTAGTAGTAGTAGTAGTAGTAGTAGTAGTAGTAGTAGTAGTAGTAGTAGTAGTAGTAGTAGTAGTAGTAGTAGTAGTAGTAGTAGTAGTAGTAGTAGTAGTAGTAGTAGTAGTAGTAGTAGTAGTAGTAGTAGTAGTAGTAGTAGTAGTAGTAGTAGTAGTAGTAGTAGTAGTAGTAGTAGTAGTAGTAGTAGTAGTAGTAGTAGTAGTAGTAGTAGTAGTAGTAAATTCATGGTAGTAAGCATGCGAATAATACTTAAATATACGAGCGAGAAGAAGCAGCAGAAGACGACTGATGAGCACAAGGGCACCGCAGAGCAGCAGACCCAGCACGAAACTCTCGACACGGAGGCGGCCAAGGCACGGGGCGAGAAGGGCACTGCTGAGCAGCATGCCCGGAAGGCCTTGCTCCACATGCAGGGGTCAGAGGCCCACGGCATGAAGGGCATCGCAGAGCAGCAGCCGACGGGTGAATCCAGCGACGCTCTCGCCAAGAATGCCGACGAGTGCCTCGCAGCGCAGCGGAGCAGCGACGACGTGCGGGCCCGCCTACTGCGGATGGAGGCCACGGCGAAGACTGGCACAGCTGCCGTGGGCGAGCGGCCCTGACGAGGGTTGTGGGGCGGGGCTGGGGGGTGAACCCACTCCCACTGGGCTAGGTGCGCCCCTACAGTGGAGGCCAGTCCACAAGAAACCTTCCTCAAGGAACCCAACCCTGAGACCCCAGGACGTCCATTGATGTCTGGCGTTGGGAACGTCACGCCTTCCATAGCAAAACCATCGAAACCAAAAAAAAACGGGGCACCCTGGAGGCAGGCAGGGTGCTTCTTGGCATGGGTCTCCACCGCGGGGCGAGGGAGGGGGACCCACTGGGCCAGGTGCGCCCCTACGAGTCTGGACGCGATGAACAACGGGACGACACCGAGCGCTCCCCATCTAGACCTCCTCCCAGACGTCCAGTGCCGCTCCTCCCCCCTCCTGCCGTCGGCGCGCAAACATGGATTAGCGATCCGTGGACTTGGTGCGCGGTCGCCCAATCCATGGATCGGCGAAGGTGCCCTCCCCAGAATGCAGCCGGTGCCGCCGCGCTCGGCGGCGGAGGTCCGCGATCTCCCGTGGAAGCGGGGCCCGTCGCCAACCCACGCCCCCTGGTTCCATGCTTGCGATCGCCTGATCCTGACCTTATGTCGGGCCTGTCCCCCTACAGCGGGATTTTCGACGAAAAAAAAAATACACCAAAAATAATAAAAAAAGAATCAAAAAATAGTCTGGGGACTATTTCTTTGATACTTTCCAGCCTTTTTGGTGCATTTTTCTGGTATTTTGAATTTTTCGTCGACAATCCCCCCGGGGGACGGGCCCGACTGAATCCTGAACCCGTGCCCCGTGCCAAATCTCCCGGAAACGTGGGCGCCCTCCCCAGAATGCGGCCGGTGCCGCCTCGCTCGGCGGTGGAGGTTCGCGATCTCGGCCCGTCGCCAACCGACGCCAAACCCGTGCCCCGTGCCAAAAAATCTCCCGGAAGCGTGGGGCTCCTTTCGGTGGAGCTGCTCCTCCGCCTCCCGGGGGGCGCCAGCGCTCTGCCGGCGCTCGCCGGGCCCCGCCGCGGGCCTGCAGGCAGGGGCTCGGGGCGAGGAGGCCTGCTCGGCTCTCTCTGTGCACGCGCTCGTGGTCTGCTCCCCGCCCTCCTCCCTCGCTCGTTGCCCTCCCTCGCCGGCTCTCCCTCCGCCTCCCTGCCCTGCAGCCCCCCCCCCCTCCAGCTCCATACTCCCCCCCTCGCCCCAGGTCCCAGTCTCCTGCCCCTCGCCCCTCGCCTCCCTGCCCTCCCCTCCATCAATCCCCTCCCCCCGCCCCGCACTCAGCCACTTCTCCTGTCTCTTTCTTTCTTTCTCTCTCTCTCTCTCTCTTTTCCTCTCTCCCTTCCTCTCTCTCTCTCTCTCTCCCCTTCATCTCCCTTCCTGCCCTCACCTCTCGCCCCAGTTGGAGCCCCAGCTCTTCAACGTCGATCCCCCAATGAGGCTTTGCCTGCTGGGCCCTACCACCTTCTGCGCCGCAGGCAGCGACGACAAAACGACGAGGGCTGGTGGCAATATTCGCCCGAAGCTGGCGCGAAGTGGCTCCCTGAGGCCCCCCCGCTCCTCGAAGACACCCCTCCCCTTGGAAGGCAACGCGATGCAATGCAGTGCAGAGAATACAATCCAGGCCTCCCATAATGGGTCCGAGCAGATACGGTTGGAAGATCGCGCCGCATCGCCGATGCATCAGCGATGCTGGCTGCTCGATGCGGAGCCCGATGTTCTTCACGCGGATGTCGCCGATGCATCGCCGACGTCGCCGATGCATCGCCGATGCATCGCCGATGAACCGCCGATGCATCGTCGATGCGGCGCGATCCTCCGACCCCATCTACTCCGACCCCATCTAGGAGGCCTCTATACAATGATAAGCGGTTCAAAGCAAATCAGCACAACGAAAAACATAACAAAGGCAGCAGAAACGATGCAATGCAAGACACTACACCGCGCCACACTGCGCTACACTGCCAATCGATCGGAAAAGGAAAAGACAGCACGCTGCGAGCCTTCAATTCAGCGTTGTCGCCAGAACTCTTCAATTCGGGAGCCTTCAGTGCTGCGTTGTCGCCATCCATCCCTTGCCACTGCTGCCCCGGCCAGGAAAGTTGTTCAAGCAAAGAGGCCGAGTGCGATATGTGAGTCCTGACCCTCTGAGTACGTTGCTCCACTGTCCTTTATGTGGGCGGCCTCGACCTTAACTCTCGCATTCCTCTGTCGTAATTCCAGGAGTGCGTCGCCAGGCACTCTCCAAAAGGCCGATTCAAGTCAAAACCGCCGCGTGGTCAACTCCACTCCGACATCTGTGCTCATTCGGCAACATGTTTCAAGGTGTCTGGTCACACGGTCGGTACGTTCCATCCGCTGAACCCGTCCACATCTTTTGCCTGGTCTCGTCCACCACTGCGGCCGGTGCAGACACAGCCGATGCTGCCAAGACTGCCTGCTTTGGCGACGCGCACAGGGGCGGGGGAGGGGGGGGAAGGGCGCGGCTTCTAAGAAGGCAGGGGGGGGCATCTGACGCGGATGCAACTAAAAATTTGATGCTCATTCTGGGAACCTTCCTGGAGACACTCGCTCTAGTCGTACGTCGAAGCTGCGTCGAACGTCCGTCGATGTGAGTCGATCCTGAGCCAAACCTGAATCGAACCTGAGTCGAACTTGAGTTGAAGTTGAGCCGAACTAGAGTCGAGCATAATCGTTAGGTGGGCCCCAGGAAGGTCCCAAAAACGAGCATCTGATAGAAATGTTTCTCATAAGGCAAAAGGACTTTTAAGAGGTCCCACGCCATCTTGGAGGGCCGCCCTGGCCGTGGGCATCATGCGCCTGAGCAGCCTCACGCAGGGGCGTGTCCCTGACGAGGCTGACCCGCGGCTTCGGGGGGGGGGCGTG
>CAUYUJ010021822.1:5000-10000 GCA_963575745.1 Prorocentrum cordatum | reverse complement strand
CGGAAGCGTTAAAGGACTATCCTGCTCGAGTGCGCCTACCACCAAGCAGCCGAATGCCCCTCAACCCAGCGTTCGAACATTGAATATGGTCTAAGCCATTCGAGCAGCAAAACTATGTGGACAATGATAATGCCAAATCACAACCACATCCTCTTTCGGCAAATACTCCGCGCAAATTGCGGTTGCTACGCAATGGCATCTTGCAAACTGTGCTAAAGATATGTATGTGCGTGTGGTGATCCATGGTTTGCCCCTACTGCTGCCGTTACCCACTCTGTCACTCCTGCATTCTCCCCCTGCCCTTCCCTCTATCCACAATCGTTCCAAGCTCCTCCTTCCGTACACGTCCACGCCCATCTTCCTGGTCATCACCCTGCTCCTGCGACTGCTTATCATAATCTAAACCCTCCTCCTGTACCCTATTTTCCCACCCCGCACCATGCTTCCACTGGGACTTGTTCAACTCTTCCTGCTGATCCTTCCCTGTGAAGCCTGATTTCAGCCTCGGCGCTCGAGGGATGATCGTCTCCACGTGTTTCCTGGTTGGTTAAGTCGGCGCGCGCGTCATGTCATCCAAACCACATGCGCTTCTTGGAGATGTAGCACGCGCGTGTTCAACGGTTTCTCCTACAGGCTCAGCCCCTATGAGCGCACGCCAGTGCACGCCGTGGTGATACAGCAGACAATGTGGGCTTGCTGGCTGTATGTGCTGCGCGGCATGGTAGCAAAGCCAAGCTAAGACCATGGTCCAAACACAACTTTCAACAACGACTTCGAACGATAACGTCCGCGAAAGGCGATAACTGCAACGACCCACCAAAGGAAACACAGCCAAGACATGATGAATGATGACAAGTAGTTGTGGGAGGGAGGCGCGATACAAATACGACACCGGTTCTGTGGGGGGGAGATGGAAATGAGGAGGGGCCCGATTCCAGAGCGTGGTCACGAGGCGGAGACGAAGGGCAGGGAGGTCGGGATAGGGATGCGAGGGGAACTGAAACAACCAGGCTCAGTAGGGCTTATGCATTATAGGGCTACGTCTAACATGCAATTATGGCCAAATCGACGGGAATCGGAACTGAACCTGACGCCGAAACCGGGGTGAGGGCACACATCGTTAAATACTTAATGGATCAGAGCGAAAGACATCATCAGTGACACCGCGTCCCGCCAGCCAGTGAATCGGGACGCCACGAAGACACACCACGCCAACCATGCAGCCTAACAGGAGCATGCACAGCACAACAAGTCAGCTACGCCAGCCCGAGCAAGCAACAAAACTCGCGAACAACTGACCACGCGTGTCATGCACGAAACGCGACATCGAACTATTAAAGATTTCCCGGCCTGGATGGCGACTTACCACACAAACTGAAAGCTTTCACACCCTCACGCCCTTATGCTCATCACCGTATACCAGGCATGTGGTTGCGGACAGACCTGCTGAACCTGAGAAGTCGTGAGCAGGCAGTAACACATCCATGGAACTCCCTATGATTCGCCTCGTGATCCACCGGCCCCTATCGCTCCCCTTCCTCCAAGCCCCTCAGACACACCGCAAATTCCGGATGCCCGTCTCCTTGGAGACAGCGCCAGCAACGCGGCGCTCTGGAGCGCATCCGGCTGCCGTGTCAGCCTTGCAAGATGGAGGTCAGGACGAGATATACAGTCGGGGCGCTGAAGAAGGAACCCTCTTCGTTTGGGAAGGGCTCAGTGTTCCTTAGCTGTTTTACAAATCGTCTGTGGTTTTCCTCAATTAGTTTTTCGATGGGAAGTCGAAGTTCAACTTATGGAAAAAGGGGCCTCGTTCCTAGTCTAGGGTTCCTTAGGTCAACGCCCCACTTGTATAGACGCGGCATCACCCCTCTGATACGTTCTTCCCCCGTCCCCAAGCAACGGATACTCTCAGAGGCTGGCGGCAAACGGAGAAACTTGGCAACGGGATGACCACCACGAGAACCAAGCTCACCCCAGCCGGCCAGATGGTTAGACACTTCTGGTAACTCTCATTCTCCTGACGCGATCGTGTTGGCTGGTAGCGACGAAAATCAGATCTATGCCTGCGAATCTCAAAGCGCTGTGCCAGGAGGTCGCCGGAGGTATTGACGGGGACCAATGGAGGGTCAAAGACGGCCCAAAACGCAAACAATCGGAGAAGGCCCAATCCTCGACAATATCCTTGACTAGCGGGCTCTAAGAGAAAGAATTATTGATACCACCAGAGAGCAGACATCAGAACTCCCCAAACGGAAGGCGGCCCTGTCTGGACATCGGCGCTCGACTGCTTCCTTGAACCCCGTCGCACACAGAAGCAGCGGGCGGAAGATACGCGGAGGATGGCGACGAGGACGGAGGTGAAGGAAGCCTGGGGGCATGCCCAGTACGCGTGCCTGGTGCGAGAGTGCCGAATCTGATGTTCTTGGCCTGAGGCGCGCGGATCCGCGTCTTGGTAAAACAGGCGAGGATCGGGATAAATCGCTCCAGAGCGTTCCCGAGCGCTCTCAGAGCGTTCTGGAACGCTCTGGAGCGGCCGCGGCGCCCAATACATCCTCCAAACCCGCCGATTCTCAGAGATTTCGAGTTATCCCGATCCGATTTTGTCCCGATCTTCGCGTCGTTTTACTTGGCCCGCCAGACGCCGTGCGCCCAGCAGCGGCGCCCGTCGACATCGCGCGGGCGAGGCGGACGACCCGCGGGTCGCGGGGTCCTCTGCGTCTGGAGGCGCCGCCGGTCCGCCGCACGGCCGATCCCTGCCTCGCAGGGCGGGAAAGATCCAATCGCCTGGGATCCGACCGGCCCCACTCCACTTCTCTCCCTGACCTTCCAGGAGGGCTAACAAAATAGCACGCGACTTAAAAACCTATCCCAGAGCTATTGTACGTCTTGGTTTTAGGCTGTTTCGCTCCACTTGTTAGGTCTTTAGGTCTCCAGTGCCAAAAAATAGCTCTCTGAAGGTCAGGGCTGGGCCGCCGCAGGCGGCGTGGAACCCGGCGCGCCAGCGAGCCGTGGCCCCGCGGTGCTGGGCGCGCGGGCATGGCGGACGGCGTGGTGCTCGGTGCGGCCGGGGGAGGTGGAGCCCAGGGAACCCTGCGCGCAGCTTCTCCAACGGCCGCGGGAAGAGTCACCGCGCAGCGCGCCGAGCGCAACCCGAGGTGCCCTGACCAGACGCGTCCGGCTTCTGGGCGCGCGGCCCCCGCGTGGGGGCGGGCTCAACCCTGAGCTTCCAGAGAGCTGTCTTTTAGCACCGGAGGTCTAAACACCGGAAAGAAAAACGAAACGGAGCATCCTGAAACCGAGACGCAGAAGAATATAGCTCTGGGGTCGGATTTTTTCAGTCGGGCGCTCTTTTGGTTGGCCCTCTCCTGGAGGGTCAGGGCAGCCGCAGCGGCCGCGGCAGCGGCGGCGCACCCGGGCGGTGGCCGGAGCGTGGCACGCCCGCGTCGGCCGCTGCCCCCGCGCGGGGGGGGGGGGGGCGGCGCGCCCGCGGGGGCCGCTGCGCAGGCACCGGGGCGCCCGGAGTGAGCTCGGGGCGAGGCGTGATCTGGGACGCACAGGCTGCCTTGGAGGCTATACACCCTGCGAGATGCTTAAGAAATCATGGGTTAAGAAATTCATAGTCTCAGAATTTAATGAAAACCCAGAATTTCTATCAAAATCTTAAGAATTAAATGGAAACGTTTAGAAAAATCGAAACTCTGGCCGAAAACTTAAGTTTTCTTGTTCATCGCCTAAGGTGTATGACTTGCCCAGTTTCATCAAGTATTGTTTAAGCTTTGGTACTTGGTTTTGCTCGGGTCATTTTTTCTATGTCGGGCGCCGCCGTCTCCCGAGATTAAGCCTTCGAGGCCCCGAGCGACTAAATTACCCCCGAGGCGCGCGCCCGAGCGCATTCATGCGTAGTGACAACATCATGTGCTAGCATTCCATAGCATGGCATACCCTGACCTCCCACGAGGGCAACAAAAAATAGCACCCGGCTTGCAAGCCTGTCCCAGAGCTGTTCTACGTTTTGGTTTTTTAGGATGTTTCGTTCCGTTGTTTGGCTGTTAGGCCTGCGGTGCTAAAATATGGCTCTCTGGAAGGTCAGGGTATGTATACGTTCGATCGCTGATCTACTGATGCTATATGTCCGCCTTGGAGGCGCGCGTCCGACCCTGTCATAAATAGTATACCCATCTTGTAGTGTATCGTTTCCCGGGCGGTGTGGCCAGAGAGCGCCCGCCATGACGCGTATACTATAAGCCTTCTCGGTGCGCGCGTCGCCCCTGTGGAAGGCGACGCACACACACATACACACATACCGATATATAGTATAAGTATGTTGGGGTGGCGCCGCTGATCGGCATCAACAGAAGATGGCTCACCGCGTCTGCGCTTGAGCCAAACGGGCCGACGTCCCTCAGCCGTTCCTCCGGCCTCATCGGTTTGCCCACCGAAGCCATACCTTCCAACCATCACGGCAGGCGCGTGCGATGCGAAAACTTGCTAGGGCACCTAGGGGCACGCACTCGTCGTCCATCGTGGATCTTCCTCAGACGGCACCAGGCTTATGTAGGTCCCCAGGGGCATGAGCAGTGTCCGTGGGCCGCCCACTGGCAAAGTTGTTCCTCACTTGACGCGCGCGCGCGGGAACACAGTCTCGACGTCGACCTTGCTCGCAAAGGCGGGAGCGGAAAACACGAGCGTCTGGGCCCTCCCACTGCCCCGAAACGCCGGCCGCAACATCTCAGTGTTGCTCTCGAATCGGCGGGAACTTCGGCGCGGAATACTTCTTGGTCGAGAGAGGCAGCACGGGCATGACGGATAGGGGTCCCGAGGCAAGGCCTCCCCCAGGGCCAGCTGTCCATCCCCAGTCGCCTGGTGACGGCCCTGGGGCCCGGGAAGGACCCTGGGATGCCGACGAGGGCGAAGGGAAATCCATAGGGGAACGAAAAATGACATAAACACAAAAACTCGGAGGTCCGCGCGGATTTCTCGGATCGGCGCTGGACCCCCCC